>JAWQFJ010029993.1:7500-10672 GCA_034096865.1 Theodoxus fluviatilis | reverse complement strand
CGACTGGACAGTATCGTGAGAAACACTTAGACTCCCTTTCCCTTCGAATCCTGCTCAAAAGATTAGTATGTGCAAAACTGTCACACTCTAATCGACGTTGTTGTGGCGAAACAGGTATGGATCGGCGAAAACGAACGAAGGGAATCTATGTGTCAATGGTATGGTGCTTTAATTTTGAGAGGAATTATTTTGACTTTACACCGCGGTGACCGATGACCTCTTTGTGACGTATAGGGCTTTTCTGGAGAGTGGGGGTGGGGCTAAAATTGCGACAAACACCGCGACAGTCGGGTGTTGAAATTTGGCGTTCCTGTTGCGTGGGCTGCACAAAACAGTACGTTTACGCAGAAACCTATAGAAGTTAGAGCCAATTATTTTCTGCAACACTTCACTTCGCCTCAGCTACCCCGTGCGCCCCACTCCTGCCCTCAACCCCAGCTGAATCTGCAACAAAATTACGGCATAGACGCAACATGAGTATTCGAATCCATCGCAGAGGAAGCATAGACGCACAAGACACGCAGTGTTAACTTTGAAAATTGTCGGTATCGAGATCTTCTGTGACAGACAATTAAGCAGTTCGAGCTGTCGCGTCAAAACAGATGGCACAGCCAGGTGTGAATGCAGGTGTGTGCAGGTACACACACATTTCCACCGCAAGCAACGCATTCGAGCTTCTTGCCTGGATCTGAGTGTGTGTGCGTGTGTGTGTGTGTGTGTGTGTGTGTGTGTGTGTGTGTGTGTGTGTGTGTGTGTGTGTGTGTGTGTGTGTCTGTGTGTGTGTGTGTAATAATAATAATGTGTGGATTTTTAAAGCGCCTTACCAATGAGTTAAGACATGCTCAAGGCGCATAGATACACAACCATTACAATATACAATAAATAACAGTCAATCACCTCAAGGACAACTTAATAAACTTAATAACATAAGAGCCAGACATTCACTTCAGACATTCGACAAGCTTATGTACAGCGTGACCACTGAAGCTGGGTGTTTCTTGCTTACCTGGAAGTACTTGGACTCTTTACCCAGCATGTTTCTTTAGCTTGGAGTGCATGCTTAGCTCGAACAAAGCGCGCTACGCTTCAAACTTGCTAGCTTTGGAGTGCTGCTGATCTAACATGGACCCTGTTTAGACCGGCTTTTCTTCTCTACTGTATGGAGTTAAAGGAGCTTTGCTTACCTAGGCTTACCTTTTTACATCGCCCACCTTTCTCTGCACGCTTTAACGCTTTTTGCTGCCATCGAATTTGCCCCTGCCTGTTTTGCGCAAGGGGGCGTACTTCTTGTGCACCCCTTGTGTTCTTGCGGGGGGGGGGGGGAGAAGCGCGAACTGTTGCGGCGAATGGGGAGTCCCAGGAGGACGGAAGAATTGAAGCGCCCGGCACGGTCCAACTCAGCTTTGCTCATCCGCCCCCAACCCAGTGGACCCGGCCCGGCCCCCTGCCACCGTCGTCGGGCTCATATCTTTTACTCATGCTAATCAGTTTCTTTTTCTCCTGGGGTTCTTATTTCTCGTTCTTCTGGTTAGGTTGTATGTAGCATCCTCTAATCCTTGCTTTCCCCATTCGGCTTTCTTTGGTTTTTTTGGGGTTTTTTTTTTTTTTTTTTTTTTTACCTTTTTTTTTATTCTTTTTTTGTTTTTCTTTTTTTTTTTTTTTTGTTGTTTATTTTTTTATTTGTTTTTTTTTGTGGTTTCATGTTTATTCTTTTTTTATTTACCACAACCACATGAAGATGAAGTGAGGATGGGGCTGGGAGGTGAAGGATAGGCGGAGTGGTGATGTCAAATGTGGAAGGCCCTAAATGCATAGACAATAGATGGAAGTCCGTAGAGGGTCGTCAAAAGAAATCTTCACATCGGGACTGTGATACCAGATTAGGATTGCGGGAATGGCAAGGAGGTTCGGGGGGATAGCACAGTGAGAGAGCATGAGGTTAGGAAAAGCGAAAAAAAAGTCTAACAGAGGGCGATCATCTGTAGAGGCGGTTGAGATTATGGTTTCGATAGACAGTACGATGACGCGAAGGGGTACGAAAAGAAGATAAAGGTGGAGAGAGATGAAAACGTACGACAGGCTCTGATCAGTACATTCACTCCACAATCAGAGTCGCATACGCGCCATCTTTTCATATGCGTGCCCGAACTGAGGTTAGTCATGAAATCACTCGATGGATTGTTCAAGGACAAATCGGGTGGTTGGGGCCGTGGCGACGAAACAGGAAGCGGAGCCCCAAGGTGGACGGAGCGGATTGAGGCCGCCTCCGGTGCACGCCAAGCGAAGGCCCCGACGATTTTGGAAGGACCTCCGAGTAAATCGCTGAAGAAGGCATCACTCGTGCGGATAACCATGAACATGGCGGGACGAGGGGGGAGGAGGGTCGCGGCTTAGGCAAGCCTAGTACAAAGAGAACACAGTGAGGAGTCCGGAAGATGAAGAAACTTAGACAGGATCAGGAAAAGATTTCAAGAAGAGGTGAGTTTTGAGAGCAGAGCGAAAGGTCGAGGGAGAAGTAAAGTGACGAACAGAGGCGGGGAGGTCATTCCAGATAGAGGGAGCCTGATAAAAGAGCGTTCACCAAATTTTGTTGTAACTGGAGGGTCCTCAGGGAACCTGAGGATTCTTGTGTCTGCGGAAGAGCGTAGCTGTCTAGCGGGTGTGTAGGTGCGCATGGGTTTAGAGAGATATTGAGGAAGGAATTCAGCGAAGTAATAGTAGCAAAGACAGGCAATCTTGAATTGGACTCTAGCACTAATGGGCAACCAGTGGAGAGAGCGGAAGAGAGGAGTGAGATGATCTGACTTTTTTGACTTACAGATGAGTCGAGCTGCAGCATTTTGCACTCATTAAAGTTTATCAGTGAGATATGCGGGACAGCCAACAAGAAGGCCGTTGCAATAATCCAGGCGACTGAGAATAAGAGCACAGACTAGGATAGTAGTAGCATGAGTAGTGAGAAGGTGTCTGATTGCGCTTATCTGTCTGAGTTGTATGTATGCGGATTTGCAAGTGTTTTGGACAAAGTCGGAGAGAGAGAGATGAAAGTCGAGGGTGTGTAAGTGTGTGTGTGTGTGTGTGTGTGTGTGTGTGTGTGTGTGTGTGTGTGTGTGTGTGTGTGTGTGTGTGTGTGTGTGTGTGTGTGTGTGTGTGTGTGTGTGTGTGTGTGTGT
>JAWQFJ010029987.1:60000-62830 GCA_034096865.1 Theodoxus fluviatilis | reverse complement strand
TGACTTAGTGAAGTGGAGATGAGACCTCCCATGCACACTGACTTGAAAATTCGTTAAGGGTGAGCATGCGACCTATAATTAGAATCGTACGAATCTCCCCAGTGCCAGGGCCCCTGGTCTCGTGATATAAGTCTACACAAAGTCCATGGCCATCGTCAAGTGCTACTGTTTTGATTAGATTTTGAGGTAATATCTTGCTTTATGAGTCAACACAATAATGGAACTGGCGGTTCTCTTACAGTGGCATGTGACTGCAGCATGGTCGCTGAACTTAGACGATGATGAAAATGTCTATTTTGCCTATACCACAATCCCTTGAGTACTAAAGTGATAAATTTGATGGTCATTATTGTATGAATAATGTATTCATCCTTTTATGGGAATGAACTGTAACACTAAATACTTTCGAGACTTCATGCAGCGGCGAAAAACTCTTGAAGAACAAAGGACCTTAAATCGATCTTCCGAAGGCAAATATTAACCCCAAAAACTTAAGTTCTGGCAATATTTCCCCCGGCAGAGGCCATTTTCCTCCATCACAATAAGTATGTTGTTTGTTGTGGGTAAGACCGTGAGAAGTCAGATATCGACCGGGGGGGGGGAGGGGGGTTAGAAAGGTAATGCAATCCGCCAACGTTCTACCACTGATGGCACGCGTTCCACGAATCTGTCAGAACGTTGAATGAGCCTTAATGGTAGCCACGAAGCGTACTACCGCTCATTTTTGCGGTCACAATTTTTATTTCTCGAGCGATTTACTGCTCATTCCTACGCGCGTTGGTTTTTTCAACACAGACGGACCGCGGAGAAAATAAGGAACCAAGTCCCAAAACCACAAGCACTTTTGAGGGTGCCTGTACGTCAGTCAGGTCTCTGGAACTTTCGGTGCGTAATCACTTCACGCTTCACCAGTACTGTGGGTGGTGCTCGTTTTCCACCGAATGGGCTTGTGGCGTGTGGTGGGGGGGCAGAAACCTCTTCAAAGACTTCTATGCTTCTAAGCAGGAGAGTGATGGTGAGAGCAGAGAGAGAGAGAGAGAGAGAGAGAGAGAGAGAGAGAGAGAGACGGAGAGAGAGCACGACAGAGAGAGAGTGACAGGAGGAGAGACGGGATAGACAAGAAGAGAACAGAGACAGAGAGCAGAGAGAGAGAGACAGAGAGGAGACAGAAAAGAGAGAGGAAAAAGAGAAAGAGAAAGAGAGAAAGATCAAACGAAGGAGCGAAAAACTTTTATTTGTTCGGGCCTCCGTCCCATTGCAAATTTGTTACCGTACCAACAACTCAACAATCACGAATAGAGAGGTGGGTGGGGGATGAGGGTGGGGGTGGATATAGGGGTCGGAAATAAGAGAGGAGAGTAGAGAGAGAGAGAGATGCGAGGAGACAGGAGACGATAGGGAGAGAGAGAGACGAGAGAGAGAGAGAGAAGCGAGCGAGAGAGAGAAACAGAGAGTAATGAAATATGTATTCGAGACCCTTCACAATAAAAGGGAGCTTGCGATGTAAGTTTGCTTTTGCATTACGCATTGCGTTAAATGGAAAAAACGGTACAGGCAAAACGTAACGAAACATTCTTTACTTATCTAATCATTCTCTCTTGGCAAATTCAATTCTTTCATACTCACTAACAAGCGCCTATGTTTTTCTTAACAGTGATTTGTTCGCTGCCCGTTTCGCCTTCGTGCTCACTATCCATCCATCAAATAATTCACTCCAATCAGTCAGTCACCTCATTTGGTCACTCCTTCACTCATTTGCTTGCTCACTTGCTCAATCGCTCACTAGCTCATCGCTGGCGCTCACTCACTAGCTCGTCGGTCGCTTACTCACTCGCTTACTCGCTTCGCATCACGTATCCTCGCTCACTCGCTCGCTCACGCGCTATCGCTCACTTCGCTCGCTTTACTCAAATATTTGCTCACTCCTATCGCTAACCATACATCTCACTAACTTCAGTCATTCACTCACTCATTAACTCACTTATTCGCCACTGTTATCTCATCATACCCTGTCACCACCTCACACACAAACTACCATCAGAATCTCACTTCACACCTACCCTCGCTACCTACTCATTCACTCACTCCTTCAACGCGCTTCACGCCTTCCTTCCTTCTGCGCAAACTGGCTCCCTTACCTGTCCCTACAGCGATTGCCATGAAAGGGTGAGCACGCTGACGGAGATGTAGCAGGTGGAGATGAACGTCGCGATACTTGCAGTCTCCTCCCGCCCAAACCACCAGGTCTGCTCCAGGTTGTAGATGGTGTGAAGAGCGTGTATGAGATGGAGATCATGGCGTCCTGCCATGGCCAGGTTCACATAGAAAGTATTGGTCACTGTCCTCATGCGTTTGGTGTCCAGCACACTTCAGATGACGATGATGTTGCCCCTGCGGCCAAGCGACGAACATGATGACGAATATAAAGTGATAAAAATGAGGGTTCCTGCCCCAGGCAGGTCGTAACGTTTGGTGTAGACCTCGTCCCGTTGCTTGCCCGTCCCGTTGCTTTAGCGTTGGTGAATTCCATGCCAGTGGAGGTTGGACAGAACTGTGGGTCAAGGGTGGCAGCCCTCGTACAGGTAGGAGTCAAACCTGTCCCCTCTTGTGGCGTACTCCAAAGGTCAGCCAGGTAAAGCTGGCCGCTGTCATGGCTTCGCCAAAAGGCCTCCATGCTGGAGTACGAGTCTCGGGTGTTCCCAAAGAAAAAAGTACCTTACAAAGACGCAGATGCACTTCAAAATATCCGTTTACGGGTTGAGCGTCTCTACAGTCAGGCACCTGAGGAAGTCACTGCACAACCCGTTGCTTACTACCTTGAGACAGTATT
>JAWQFJ010029987.1:52500-55000 GCA_034096865.1 Theodoxus fluviatilis | reverse complement strand
CACTCACTCACTCACTCACTCACTCACTCACTCACTCACTCACTCACTCACTCACTCACTCACTCACTCACTCACTCACTCACTCACTCACTCACTCACTCACTCACTCACTCACTCACTCACTCACTCACTCACTCACTCACTCACTCACTCACTCACTCACTCACTCACTCACTCACTCACTCACTCACTCACTCACTCACTCACTCACTCACTCACTCACTCACTCACTCACTCCTCACTCACTCACTCACTCACTCACTCACTCACTCACTCACTCACTCACTCACTCACTCACTCACTCACTCACTCACTCACTCACTCACTCACTCACTCACTCACTCACTCACTCACTCACTCACTCACTCACTCACTCACTCACTCACTCACTCACTCACTCACTCACTCACTCACTCACTCACTCACTCACTCACTCACTCACTCACTCACTCACTCACTCACTCACTCACTCACTCACTCACTCACTCACTCACTCACTCACTCACTCACTCACTCACTCACTCACTCACTCACTCACTCACTCACTCACTCACTCACTCACTCACTCACTCACTCACTCACTCACTCACTCACTCACTCACTCACTCACTCACTCACTCACTCACTCACTCACTCACTCACTCACTCACTCACTCACTCACTCACTCACTCACTCACTCACTCACTCACTCACTCACTCACTCACTCACTCACTCACTCACTCACTCACTCACTCACTCACTCACTCACTCACTCACTCACTCACTCACTCACTCACTCACTCACTCACTCACTCACTCACTCACTCACTCACTCACTCACTCACTCACTCACTCACTCACTCACTCACTCACTCACTCACTCACTCACTCACTCACTCACTCACTCACTCACTCACTCACTCACTCACTCACTCACTCACTCACTCACTCACTCACTCACTCACTCACTCACTCACTCACTCACTCACTCACTCACTCACTCACTCACTCACTCACTCACTCACTCACTCACTCACTCACTCACTCACTCACTCACTCACTCACTCACTCACTCACTCACTCACTCACTCACTCACTCACTCACTCACTCACTCACTCACTCACTCACTCACTCACTCACTCACTCACTCACTCACTCACTCACTCACTCACGCACTCACGCACTCACTCACTCACTCACTCACTCACTCACTCACTCACTCACTCACTCACTCACTCACTCACTCACTCACTCACTCACTCACTCACTCACTCACTCACTCACTCACTCACTCACTCACTCACTCACTCACTCACTCACTCACTCACTCACTCACTCACTCACTCACTCACTCACTCACTCACTCACTCACTCACTCACTCACTCACTCACTCACTCACTCTCTCACTCACTCCACTCCACTCCTCTTCACTTCACTTCACTTCACTCCACTCCACTCCACTCCACTTCACTCCACTCCAATCCACTCAATCCACTGAACCCACTCCATTCCATTCCACTCAGTCCACTCCACTCCTCTCCACTCCTCTTCACTCCACTCCACTCTACTCCACTCCACTCCACTCCACTCCACTCACTCACTCTGCGGTTCTTATACACACAAAGTCGGGCGTGCTTGTACACACGCTAACACATTTTTCGGACGCATGCATCCACGTACGCGTGCATGTAGGTGTGCCTCTTTGATGATTGCTGCAGCTTGAGACATACTTACGTCCACCCAAGCACACAAGGCGTTGGATGTGAGGTTTTTTTGGTGCTAAAGTTATTATGTGTTCCTATGTGGAAACACAAGTGAAATCCATAATGGAAGCGATAACTTAAACATACAGTTTAAGAGCTAGCGTTTCGGGGTGCCATCAGTTATATCATTTCTTTACTTCTTCAATTGATACATAACTGAATCATCTATATTCTGTATGATCAACTGAATACTATAGTTTTCTCTTTCTAATATACATGCATATTTTACTCGCGCGCGCAATGCCACGTTTTAATTGTCCACTGTTATCTACAAGTAGTTGCTTGGTAACCGTTTGCCATTTCAAGAGTAATCGATCCTTCTCCTTATCCCATTAAGTCTATCTCAAAGCGGTATAGCAGTAGCCTCCTCCCCTTCCCCCTATCTCCGTTAACCCCTTCCCCCTCAACATCCTCGACTCCTGTGTCTGACAAACGGTTGCGTCCTCAAGGTCTCAAGCAATCTCAGTCTCTTATTTATTTGGCGCTTGTAAATCAAATCATGAATTAAGAGCGCATGTCTGGCTGGGGCTAGTAAAAGAGGTCAACGCGCATGCGCAATACAATACAAAAAGCTCTAAAAGAGTACTATGTTTTAAGCCCACGTCCTTGACGAAACGTATAAAAACAAGGCCACGTGGACCCCATACTGCCTGGGAGGAGGGGGGTGGGGAGTAAGAGGAGGGGGAGGGGGGTAGGAGGATGGGGAGGGGGTAGGGGCGGGGCGGGGAAGGTGTGAGGAGGTTATGCCTCAACG
>JAWQFJ010029987.1:32500-47500 GCA_034096865.1 Theodoxus fluviatilis | reverse complement strand
ATAAAAGAATAAGGGTCGAAAATCCATTAATAACAAAAGGGAGATAACCATCACCAGTCATAGAAGAAGGTCAAGGGAATCTCAAAATTTGTGTTGCCTGCTACGTCGTTACACGCATGGGTATAAATGCCGACGTTTACTACATATATCAAACCAAGACATACAATCTACTCTGCCACGGTGCTGAGAGCACGAACACATTCATTTCTTCGAAATTTGAAAGCAATCGGCAAGTTTGCCACTTCCATGGTATGTAAACTCCATGGTTCGAAGCATGTTTACCGTGCAAGTCTGTGGAGTGACTTCCAATTAGATCTGTTTAGTATGAGCCAATCAAATGCGGCTACGGGTTCTGTATTTTCATCGTTGCTAGGCACAGCAAGTGGCGCACTGTAGAGTGAAGCAGTTAAAGCGCCTTCTGAGATGCTCTAGCTGCTGCGCGACCTTGACAGGAAGTTGACCTCTGCCACTGGGTGAAACGTCACCAAAGATTGTTTATGAATGATTATAGTCCCTAATGTTTTTATTAAGTCGTTTCTATGATCAAGAGGGATACATTTGAGTGTGAAATAATTTTGAGGATTCGTGTGTACAAAGAGGGCCTCCAAAACCCTATACTTTTAATGATAATGGGCCTTTAATGTTATTAAATAAAACCAACCAATCAAAACTCTTGAGGCTGCTACATCGTAGCAGAGATGAAGCAGAATGCAACGGAACGCAGGGTAAGGCTTTGCATAACTTTCAAAGGCTGATAGGGCATAAAGCTGCATACACCATTCCTCCATGTATTCATTAATTGAAAACCGAATATAATCCCAAAAGGACAGAGGAGTAAGCTATTCCTTTTGGCAAACTGCATGTATCTGCGCAAAACAGGATTTCAAGCAATCTTTTAAGACAGGTGACCCAGGTCATGACGTCACTAGTCTACCCATCCGGTCTAATGCTGAATAATGATGCGGTTGTCTCCTCTTACCATCTGCCAGGGTGCCCAGTTTCTATTTGGCGTGAAGGTCTGCGTGACTGCAGGATGGGATGGATGGATGCAGTGAGCCTCTGTCATGCTATTATCCCAACCTCTATGGTGAAATGCGGGCACATATTGGGTCTCCCAGTGAGCATCGTTTCTCATTCGGACAAGAAGTGTACGTTACATACAGGTCATCAACAATCAGCTAATGACGAGGTCTTCCATGCCTGTAGAATACAGTGGAACACGGAACATGCCAGTCACGTCCTTGTGTGTGTGTGTGTGTGTGTGTGTGTGTGTGTAATTATGTCTGTCTGTCTGTCTGTCTGTCTGTCTGTCTCTCTCTCTCTCTCTCTCTCTCTCTCTCTCTCTCTGTCCTCACTCACTCTCCTTACCCTACCCCTACCCCAAGCCCCTACCCCAAATTCCACCCCCTCATCCCTCATCACAGTGCCCGATAAATGAAATCTGAAGTTGACATCCGTTCCTAAATGTCCTGGTCCTGCCATAGTTCACTGACGTCCAGTCCCAACCAGCTTCATGACACAAGGGTGCGTGCACGCCACGCTCGCATCCCGTGTCGATGGGTCTGATTGCGTGGTGGGTACACAGAGAACCGCGACCATCCCCCACGCGGCAGGAAAACTCTTCGATCTCTGCGGCTCAAACGTGTGCTTCACCGCGCTCTCCACACCATATCGCCCACTCGATCAAGTCAACAGTATCAATAGCCGGGAATCTCTCTGCCGGAATCCGGATGGGTTGCAAATAACCTTTGCTCCCCTGGGTCTGACAGAATCTCCCACTCGCATCGATCAAGGGCGACTTCATCGGTCCCGCCTCTCCCTCACTCGGGGTGCCTCCATCGCCGGCAGCTGACACTCCACCGACACCACCCTCCGTTTGGGTCGCGGGTCGAGGGGTCAACCATCTCTGACCCTAGGGGCCCCTGGAGCCCGACCCAGACGTCCCCTATCCGTCAGTGCTGTCACTTTGCAACGCTTGCTGCCGGGGATGGGTGGGGGTATTGCGGAGAGGGAGGGGGGAGGGGGTCATGGTGGGGTTGGGATGGAAATGGTTGGGAGTGGGGTGGGTGTAGGGTGGGGGTGAAATGGGGGGTAGGGTGGAGGTGGAATGGGGAGAGGAGGAGGGCTGACACAGTGACATCTAGGAGAGAAATGAATGGCAGAATGTGGGTGCGTTTGAGAGGAATGTGGATGGGGTGATGGGGAAGATGAGGACAGTATGAAAGAGGAGGGGTTGTGGAAATAAGGGGGCTGTGTGAATGGGGCTGGTGGAAGTAGGAGGGGAACGGGGATGGGGTGGTGGAGAAGATGAGGACAGTATGAAAGGGGAGGGGTTGTGGTAATAGAGGCTGTGTGAATGGGGCTGGTGGAAATAGGGGCTGTGTGAATGGGGAGGGGTTGTGGAAATAGGGGCTGTGTGAATGGGGCTGGTGGAAGTAGAAGGGGAACAGGGATGGGATGGTGGGGAAGATGAGGACAGTATGAAAGGGGAGGGGTTGTGGAAATAGGGGCTGTGTGAATGGGGCTGGTGGAAATAGGGGCTGTGTGAATGGGGAGGGGTTGTGGAAATAGGGGCTGTGTGAATGGGGCTGGTGGAAGTAGGAGGGGAACGGGGATGACTGAGTACAATGTATAACGCTGCCACTGGAAAATGACGAGGAGCAGCACAAAGCACCAAGAATAACTTGAAACAGCATGAACTCACACAAAGGGCTAGGTGAACCATCTGAAAATGTGCTGCAAATGAATGTGACACAGCGCGCCGCGGCGTGATAGAGCGTAGATATATATGATAACATAGACATCAGCCAACGGATGGAGACAAGGCAGATAAAGCAACGAATATCACGCCATGACGTGATATAATCAGTTTTCCTGTCATGAGAGGCAGATGACATCATCACGATTTTGAAGAGATGCGCACATATCATGAGTGTCTAAATGAGTAATTTTCCTAAGGTGGACATGAGAACTAAGTAGCAACAAATATCACGCCATGACAACATATCGAATTCATGCATAGAGGTGATTCACTTTCCTCGTACACATACGCCTTATTGCGTTCCGCAGGTACTATTATTTTCCCTGGAACCCTCCATAACAGAAAAAAAAGAAACCATTTGAATTTTTTACATGATGATAATGACGACCATGATGTTGACGATGGTGATAATCATAATGGTTCCCCCACCCTCCACCCCTTGTTGTCTATATCCGTATTTTTATAAATAAAAGGAAAACAAAAGCCAAACTTAACTGTCTTCATCCATTTTGCTGTTTCTTACTTTCTGACCCTGTGTGAGTGCGCTCGTGAATGCGCACGTGTGTGTGTGTGCACGCGCGCGTGTGTGTGTGTGTGTGTGTGTGTGTGTGTGTCTGTGTGTGTGTGTGTTGTGACGGTACGTCCTTTTGCACTAGTAAGAATGTAGAAGCCAGCCATGCCTCAAATCAATGTAGTCATTAGAGAACCAGCCATGCTAATGAAATAGTTTGTTGTGGTGAGAAAGAAGGTGTACAACCATCAAATGAGAATGATTGACCTGAACAAAACTTTGACATTGACTACTTCTTCTTCTTTTTGTCAATCAGGGACACTGACTACGTCATATAGTGTTTGACGGCGTCATATTGAGTGCTGGACAACGTCATATTCAGTTCTGATAATTCATTGGATAGAGAAGGACGAGATTGGTTTTGGCCGAGAGATTGGAGCGTTGAACGCGAGTGAGGACAGGACGAATAGAGTTGAGGTGATTCCCGATCTCAGAGTTATATGGTCTGTTCAAGGACGGAGTGTCTGAGCTTCCCTTCTCAGATACGGCTCTTGGTGGAGACTGAATGTTGAATCGGCTCAAACGTTGTGCCCACATTGGAGGAGGAACGATTGGCGTCTGCCCTCTAGAAAATGGACTCCGGTTCCGAGTTGCCCTGCCCTCCTTTAATGATCCAGTATAATGATGCCGACCTAGTTCTCACTTCTCTCAAGATCCACAACTTGTGAAAGTCGTCACCCGTTGAACAACAATCGCCAGAATCAACGGTCCTGACCCCTTTTCTCAAGACCCACGCCTTGTGCATGTCGTCACCCCACCATTTGAACAACAACCGCCAGGGTCAACGGTCCTGACCCCTTCAGCAGTTTTGAACTCTCTCTTCTCCTAGATAAGTTACACGTTTCTAATATAGGCTGGCTGGCTAAATAAAATGAAGTGATTATTTAGAAACCATTATCTATCTTTTTATCTTTTTAATCATTAGTAAAGTCAGTTGAATTGTGGATGTTTGTTCTCATTTTTTTTGTTTAGTTCGTCCTTAACAACAGGGAAGATGGGTAAATGTTACAAGATGAAGTCATGTTTCCCTAGACAAACTATGAGCTAAATTTAAATAAGAGGACTGGTCTTGTAACAGTGTCTATCTGTCTGTGTGTGTTTGCCAGCTGGCTGGCTGGTAAATCTTCTATTTTAAGAAACCCTGTTATTTGCCCATCTCCTTAAAAGCAAAATATAATTAGGTATCAATTAACCCACCTAAGACTTTTCCCTCGGCGCGATGGCTCCTGCTCAAACCGGCGTATCATACATCACTGCAAAGGCATCATTCATCTCTGCAAAGCCTCTTCTCTTTACTCTCTTTTTTGTTGTGGAATTTCCTTGTAGCGTCGTTTGTTTCAAACTAAATTTAGAAAGCGAATCCGTGACGTAACAGAATTTGAAGCCAGATCAATCAGAAGCGACGTGCTTACGCTTGTGTAGCAAATACCCTCTTCGACCTATGTCGACTGAATGCCGGGACCAAAACACTGGAGAGACACATTCTTGAGGCCCTGTTCGCGGAAGACTAGCTGTGCCCTCACGGCAACCACGGAGCCCGTCCTCCAGATCGTCCTTGATCCCTCGCTGAAGCCTGCTCTTTGAACTGACAGTCAGCATGGGACGCGTTGCTTAGGCAAGTATCCTCAGGAAACGCGAGGCGAGGGCGTGGCCCACAGCATATTCGTTCACAAGGAGGCACTCGTTCCCAGGGTGGTTTGCCGAGGTAGCTCCTCGCTTAGCCACAGAGGCCCGGATAACCCAAAATGGAGGAGACGGATGCCATTCATAGACTGCAGTGCCTGTAATGTGCTTCTCAGGGTCCGAGAATGGAAAAAATGTACGTACACGGAAGTATTTGCTGTTCGAGTGTTCATTTGTATATTTTGAGGACCATGTGCATACGTTATTCTTTACGAACAGTCGAATTTTTATTTTGAATCGTTGCATGCATGATGCACCGTAGATGTCCACTCTCTGAATCATGTCCCTTGAATTGATCCAGAGTGTATGGACGCACAAAATGTTCCACAAAAATGTTTATAATCAAACCCGGGTTGCATTCTTTTTTTATTTGAAAAAGTTTCCGTGCCATCCGAGATATCACCATTTTATATTTTGTCAAGTGAAAAACTGCTGTGAAGTCTGTATTGTCAGTTATTTCCTCTATCGGCAATTTCTTCACCAACTCTCGCGCCAAGACGCAGCTATTTTTTTTTCGAACTTTCGCCTTGCCAACTGATGATTGGCCATTTCTTAGACGTTTTTCGATGCTTCCCTCGAGGAAGGTACCTAGAGTAAAGGCGCCTATACACGTACCGGTTTTCAAGCCGATTTTGCTCCCGATCCGGTCTGACCATGCGTGTAAAAATCGGGTTGACAACCACACGCAACGATACCCCGAGACCGCGAACTCAGGCGAGGTCAGAATTTAGAGTTACGTCCCTTCGCCAAGCTATGGCAACGACGCTTCAACGTGTCTATGCGTGTGACCTGCCTGTCGGATTTTAAAATATAGGAGCTTTCACGACCTATGGATGCATTCAACATACAGCTTTGATAAATTAATGCTGTTCATGGTTTACATTTTCTTTGGAAGGGTTTCTATTATCCCCAAAAATCAGCGTTTTCTGTGCAAACATGCACGCAACGAAAGCCGCTGACACTGACAGATGCTTCGCATGAAGGTGCATTGACCTGCATTGCGAATTGTAAAATGTGTGAGCTTTCACGACCTATGGATGCATTCAACATACAGCTTTGATAAATTAATGCTGTTCATGGCTTACATTTTCTTTGGAAGGGTTTCTATTATCCCCAAAAATCAGCGTTTTCTGTGCAAACATGCACGCAATGAAAGCCGCTGACACTGACAGATGCTTTGCATGAAGGTGCATTGACCTGCATTGCGAATTGTAAAATGTGTGAGCTTTCATGACCTGTGGATGCATTCAAAATACAGCTTTGATAAATTAATGCTGTTCATCGCTTACATTTTCTTTGGATGGAGTTTTAGTATCCCCCAAATACACCTTTTTCTGTGCAAAGCAGAGCCATCTCCGCCATTTAAATTGGCAACTGTCGCGGATTCTTGTCTATCTCGCGTCGCCCGGCATACGAATTGGTCGAAACCGCGTCGGAGAATAGAACTTGCCCTACGGGCAAGAACCGGGCCGGATTGTATGCAAATGAGTCAACCGGGACCGGATCGGCAGCAAAACCGGGGGACAACCGGTACGTGTGTAGAGGCCTTACGACACGCGCCCCTGAACAAGACGGAGGTCCTCCACCAACTTGCTCTGGGTTCTACAGCTTCCTTTCCTACTACGTCCATTAATGGCATCCAGCTGAAAGCTGTAGATCATTTCAAGTACCTGGGTAGCATCAGAACTTCTGATAGTTTCCTCGTCAAAGAAACTGCAGCACGCATTAGCAAAGCCAGTCAGTCAAGCCCTGGGACGCCTCCACACTAGTGTAATGAATTACAGGAGCATCAAGCTGCCAACAAAGATCAAGGTGTACAAAGCAGTCGGACTCACAAGCCTTCTGTATGACTGTGAGACCTGGACTCTGTACAGGAAACACATCACACACATTGAGCGCTTCCACATGAGAGTCCTGCGCTCCATCACGGGTGTCGGATGGCATGACCGGGTGACAAATGTGAAAGTACTGGACACAGCGGACTCAATCAGCATCGAGGCCATGCTCCTGTAGGCACAGTTTCGCTGAACGAGCCATGTCATCTGCATGGAAACCTCACGGGAGCCACGTCAGATCATGTATGGAGCTCTCGCTCGGGGTCACAGAAAATGGGTCGCTAAAAAAAAAAACACCCACGGCATAAAGACTGCGTAAAGGGCTGCCTGAGGTACTATTTCATCTTTACAAAAGACCTTGAAACCGGCGCTGAGGACAGAAATGGCTGGCGAGCATTCACTCGGAGGGCCTGTAAGAACTTTGGAGAGGCTTGAAGGATGCGGACCACCAACGCCAGGGAACGCAGAAAAGCCTCGACGTTGACCCCTACCACAGCTTGCTTCCAGTGCCCACACTGATTGGACTGGCCTGCCACAGTCGAGCCCGTCATTGAAGGAACACACCAGACTGACTGACATCATCGACTCCGATGGTCAACCGACGATTCACATAGTTGTCCCTTTCAGAAGTGTAAAGATACAAACAGCATTTTGGTAACAACAGAAAGCGTAAATGCTCATCTTTAAATTGCAACAAATAACCCGCAACATTATTTAAAAAGTGGGACATGACCTGTTTTGTGATGCTTAGTCACACATGTAAAAGATCCTGTGACAGAAGTTTTATAAACCTAAACTGTTTTAAGAATAATATTTGGTATCCTCCTCCACCGGTCAGGTATATTCAAATGATGCGTTACTGAACACATCCAGAATTCAAGAAGATAGTAGATGTACTGGTACTCAGAGAACGAAAGCTCTGATTTTCACTTTCATCCTCTTAAAAGGTTTTTTAATGCTTTTTTCTCCGTGTATCAGCTGTAGATTTGTTAGTCAAATTAAAGGAATTGTGTTTATACCTGCCTTCAAAAGCAGTATTGAAATTATGTTACCATCTCGTTAGGCAACCGTCAGAGTTCTTTCCATCAAGCCATAAACACAGGCATCTTCTGGTAGTCTGTTTGGAAAGTAAATCAACAAATACAAGCCGTAACCCATGATAGTGAGTGTTATTGAGTGTGGGAGTCCTGAGTACGTATTTTCATGGCTGATGTAATCTTTTCGAAAGGTCGGTCATTGGCGACAGAACTGGAATAAAGCAAAAGTGTGTATGATTGTGTTATCAGTGTGTACATGCGTGTGTGTGTGTGTGTGTGTGTATGTGTGAGTGTATGTGTGTGTGTTCACGCGTGTGCCTGCATTCGTGCATATCTGTGTGTGCGTGGGCATCTGTGTGTGTGTGTGGGTGGTTGGGTAGGTGTAGGGGTATGAGTGTGAGTGCCTGTTGTTGAGGTGCTATTATTTTTCCGATGATACCAACGTCTTCATTTCATATCAAAGGACCAACAAGCAACCCTGGGACCTCTGGGTGGATGGATGGATGATGAGATGGACGGATGAGTGTATATCTGGAAGGATTGGTGGGTCGGAAATGAAAGGTTTTTCAGGAAGGTAGGCATGGAGGTGTGGGCGTAAAAATGTACTCCTCCTTTCCATATGTCTGACATAGTTGCACACTAGCTTTTTTGTGTGCGTAAGTAGCTTTATGATTATGCACACTGCAAAGCCCTGGAAGTCTATGCGCCTGGTCATTGCCCAACCCAGTCTGACTTTGCCTTGCCATGAACGCGTCCTCTTCAGCTGAGCTTCTTTGGGTGTCTTTGATCCAGCCTTGACCTTCACCCCAGGGTTGCGGTCGTTAGTTTGTGATGCTGATTCGCTATGACGCGAGACCGGGCAAGGGGAAGACTGACAACACGACCCTAACTTTTTTCCATGAGGAAATGTTCGAAGTTCTGAAAAGACTTCGCAGAAACTTTCAAGCAGCTTTCACAGAAAAGATTTTCAAGTGTCGAATTTTATTCTTTAAAGTGTCATTCCAAGTCGCCGTACCTGCCACCCTAGGAGCGGGGCTGTTAGCCCTACAAGGCGTCAATCTTGAAAATCCAGGACTCCACAACAGCTGCGCCTGACTACGCACCTCTGGTCCACTTCGCCTTTCTAACAAGCCAGCCGCCGCCCATCAGCATCGCATCTGCAGCCCGCATCAGATAAGGCAAGAAATGAGAGATGAGGGAAGCTTCTCCTTCCACAGTCCCCAGTGTACTCACTCGGGGACGCTGGAAACTGGAGACAGCAGGAGTGCGGGTGGAGGTGGGTAGTTGCTGAATATTCTGGTGGTTCGCGTCAGCATCGCGTGGCCCCCTGCTAGGTCACTTGGGCTCATTCAGTCACGTAAAATGATTACGTCATGTAATGGTGGGATCGTTACGTCATATGGAGTTTCTACGTCACGCAGGTTTACTAACTCATGTTGGGTTCAGCGCGTCATGTGGGGTTTCTACGAAATGTTGGAGTCACTCTCAAGGGGTCACTTCAGTACGTATAGTTTCTCCAACATGCAGATTCACTATATTACCGTTGGGTTCACAACGTCATATTGGGGTTATTGCGTCATAGTGGGTTATTTCGTCACTCTGGGTCACTTCGCCTTGTTGAGTGCAATTTGTCATGTAGTTTCCCAACGTCACAATGAGTCACGATATCCTTTGATATTGCGACGTCATATTTGAAAATCTCACGTCACTGTAGGAATAAATGCGTCAAATGGAGAGTCATGGTGTTTTCATACGCGTGCGCGCGTGCATGCATTCACAAGACGCGTACTAATACGTCGTTGCCATACGTGTAATGTATCCATCTGTCCCAGTTAATTCCACATTGCTGCATGGCGTCGTGCCTGCTCGAGTTTCCTGCACGTTGACGGCCGATCCGCCTAGAGGCCAGTTCACGTCACATGACTGGATGATTGGAACGGCATTTATGTAAGCCATCTCGCTCTTATCACAACCTTCACCCCGTGCCTTCCTCCACCTTGACCCCTTCATGACTCTCAACCCTGCGCGGTTGAATGTCAGTCTGTCTCGACATTTAGAACTGCAGTTCAGATACCCTCGATGCCAAGTAGATTAATAAAAAACGAGCAGAAAGGGGTGAAGAAAGAACATGTATTAATAGCTGGTGGAGCGGAAGCATGATGAGCGGCAAAAGAACGCAGAAGAGAGAAAAAAAGCAACGACGGCAAAAATAAATGAAGCAAAGGCCATGGTTGCAACGTAGTTATGTTCTCAGGTACCACAAGCGCTGGGTCGGCATCAGCTCCAAGTTCAGAGTTGAAAAGTCAATAGGTGCGGTGCTTTGTTGGCATATTCTTCACTTGGACCTTCTGCACATACTTCCCGTTCTCTGCAGTGGTCAATGAGGGCACCTTCATTCATCACCAGTTTCTTGACTGCCAGACGAGAAGGTGTTCAACAGTAGACAAATATCTACCCTAATGCCAATACCCATGCTCCGCCTGGCTGCCTCAAAGAGATACTCCGCAGAGTGTTTCAGACATCTGAGAAACGATCATTACCGGTCTCAGGGCTAGGGGTTCGCCACCGCAACTGGGCAGGGCCGGACTAGGTACAGTGAAGGGGAGGGGGTTGCAAAAGGGGGTCTAGGTACAGTGAAGAGAGGGGGGGGGGTTGCAAAAAAGCAACCAAAAAACACTACATAGTTGAGGTACATGTCTAGGAGGGGGGAGGGGGGGGGGTTACGCAACCCCTGTATCCCCCCCCCTCCCTAGTCCGGCCCTGCTGGGCCCATTTGGTGTGCGTCAACAGTTCCAAGCTTCCCTTCTCACTTATTTGTTTCCTCGCCTGATGGCAGCAAAGTGTACACAACCGTCAGCCGCGAAAGTCGGTCCGCTCTAGGAGTCATCTTTCTCTGCAGGAGCGACCGAGTGCCCCATTTTTCACGGCTGCGCTACTCTGGTGTGAAAAATCCTGCACGCAGGTGAAAGGGCAGCATAGAAGGAAGCGGCAGACGTTGGAAAGGGCTGGAGAAGAGAAAGCTGGATGGTTCGGGATCGTGCGAGGTGGTAGTCCGTGCCTCGATCTTCGGGTTGGAAACCTGCTGTGATTCACTGCGTTTGTTTTTGTTGTGTGTGTATAATCTCTGGTTTTTAAACGCATATTGGATGAAAGCTCTTGCCGTCATTTGATTTGCTCTGTATGGTGCTGTAGGTTTTACTTCCTTGACAGATTTGCACGATCCAAATAGCTTTTTCTCCCGCCAATGAGTCCTAATTATCGAAGATCAGAGTTAGCGAGCGATACAGAAGATAAAAGGAGGATTAGCACAAACGGATCGGAAAAGAGCTTTGCATAGTCAAATGTACATTACAGGAAACAGCAGGAGCAGATACACCCAAAGGAGAAATAAACTGAAAATCAATTGAGACCTGAAGAGAAACTTTGCTGGTCTAAAACTGCAGATCGTGAAATGGGAGGATGAAAAAGGAGGTGGGAATAGGGAGTGGGGATGAAAATCACGAAGGAAGAAAATATATAAACAGAAACACCCACACACATTCACCAATCATTATGGAAGGTTGTGGCCTATTCGAAATGGAGCTCAATTTCCACATTTTTACAGTTCAGAACATTCTCAACTGTAAGTGCATTTTAATGGTAGGAATCAGGGGGGGGAATACGATATTGCGAGTACGTTGTTTTTAGACCACAAACAACACAAAAGTCTAAAATGTTGAACCCCAGATCTTTCCTGAGTAACCTCAACAACATTTTTACATTTCTAGCAGATAAGACGGACCATGACGAGACAGTGTACATCAGCAGGTGACGTCATAACGATTCAGCAGAGGCGCATTCCCCACGCATCCGGCAGAAACAAAAAGTCGTATAATCTTTGTTGCATATTCTCGTGTAAGCTTGGAAACGATGGCCGCGTATAATACAAAGCAAATACAAAACATTAGAAGGTAAAACAACGCAAATTTTCGGCTAAAAAGCCTTCATCAGGCGCACAAATAAAACTTACTGGAGGGCGGACAAAAGTAGAATGAAAGCGAGTCTGTCAGCGGGTTCAGCATACATAAAAACAACTCACATAGTAAAATGAGGACTGGCGTGTGGCTCGTGTCATGAGGTAAGAAAAGAAACATGACAATTCATTTCGAGAGAAAATGAGACGCCAGCACGTGAACTCAAAGACAGACACACATACAGATTTCAGACATACGTAGTAGGCGATAGCCTCGCCAATGGAGAGGTTTCAAGTGACGTCATCTGCTTGTGCGTTGCGGACAGAAACACCCGCCAGTTGGCCTACACTGGAAACCATTCGCTACGACGTGCCAAATTAAAAGTAAAATTGCTCACGCTGCACCTGATAGTTATCCACCAAAGTGAAAGTAGTGGGTTCATGTACGTTTGTGTCTCACTTATTCGCTGTATTAATCAAAATGGAATAAAAGCTGCATGAACGCAAACTCGCAAAAACGGAGTCGATCCCACAGGCAATAAAATGTCAACTTTAAAGTAAATTTATTAACGCTTACACTTCATAAACATTCAGAAAACTTTGCAAAACGATAAAGGAAACATTAAAGTTTTAATCTCACTTACTCGTCTTTTGGTCATAACAGAATTTAGGTGATCTGGCAACTTACAAACCAGCAGATTTTCACACTCCGCTTAGTTATTGAATTTCCATTGCTACTGGCGCACATCACTGTTCTTCGTCGGCACAATGCTTTATCTTGATAAATAACCAACAACGTTCCAGAGCGCAAAGACTTGATTCAACCCCCCTCACTACAAGATGGCGGAAAACCGGTCACAAATATCGCGTTAGGAAGACGGCAGCGATTAGCAGCGCGATTCTAATATATGAGACAATGTTCAGTGTAATCATGTTTATTTCTTTTCTGTTATTCAGGGTTTCAAATCCACCGGAAGAACAAAGCAAAACATTGTCAACATGGCCATGCAGGCTTAAAAAAAGCTGTTTGCGAAGTGTGTTTTTCCGCAAGAGTTAACTCCACCTGAAACCACTCCATTGGATTACAGACTTAGTCGTTGAAATAGATGCAGATAGATTGATGGATGAATTATATAACAAACAATACACACAGCATATGTCAATGCCTTATTTTGAGCAAAGGCAAACGTAACAGCAAAGACAAAATGTAATAGACTGAGGTAATGGCGCAAAGATACATTATTTTCCCCACAACAATGTCCACCATCCGGTGCAACAGGTAAAAAAGAGGCACTTACAGGAGGTACAAGTGAGAGTGATGTAAGAAGCATTCGTATGAGTGAAAGGTAAAAATGTAGTAATTATATTGAATGATAGAACACAAAATGCATAAGACCCACAGTATAATAAAACCAGTCACCATAGAACTGGAACCATCATTACTTTTGCAAGCAAGACAATAGCTAGGCATCTCACCAACACATGCATTCTCGTGGCACGCTATCACACTCAGCAACGGTTAACACAATGGAATAATTGTGAGAAGAGATATTGCACATCAATATCGAAATACAACTTGAATGAAAATTTCATCAAAACGTGCTTAGAAACAGTATGCATTTCATGAAAAATGAAAAAGTAAAAGTCGTTAAGTATGGTAACAATCCACTCTGTCCAGGTCCTGAAACGCAAAACATTCATCCATCTACACTCACAATCAAAGGCAGGCAGCAAAACCAAGGGCAAAAGGGTGGGTAGACAGAGGGACTCGTCGAAATTTTTCAGAGGCTTGTGGAGTGTCCTACAGTCGGATCCACTGTCAGAGAGACAAATAGCCGTCAGATTACTGGACAGATGGTGCAAACCGGGCGGTCAGAGAGAAGAAAGCGGGCAGAAAGAGCAGTAGGGAAAGCAATATATTACTTTCTTCACGGTGTAAAGAATGGAGGAGGAAACTGCCATCAGTTCAGACGTACGCAAACGGGTCAGCGGACGCAGACGAGGAAAATGACCCAAACCAGAACTTCCGTGACGTCAACATCTCGCCGCATGCTGGCCGGGAAACGGCAAAACTTGGCGATGGCTCCGCGCGTCATGTGTACCGGACAGAGGAGTCTCGCTGTTTTCCTCTCTCTGCGTCTGACAAATTCGTTTGCTTCGTGCTGAACATCATATGATCCGATTCTCCCTACGGTGGCTGGGGCCCGGTACAGGCCTATCGAGTGACCCCTCGCACTTCCAGATCTATCTGACTCTGACACGCACGGTCTGGTGTATCAGGTCGATGTAGTCTGCCACGCAGCGCAAGCTTGCCCTAGAGAAAAAAGAATTACTTTGTCCAGTGACATGCATGCAAGGCGGTACCTCTTCAAAGTGTTTTTACGAAAGAGAACCATCTGTCCATTTTTGAAGAAGTATTACCAATACACAGAATTTATAAAAAAAAAGGAAAACGATTTTTGTTTTAAAGTATCTCAGGTTTTTCATTGTATTTTTACTGGTGCCAATTCGATTTGTCGGACAAAAGGTTACTCCAGTTGTGTGGTAGTTCTGACATTCCAGTAGAATATTCTGATCCCAGCAAGTTCGAGCAAGCAGATTAATTCTGCATCTGTAATTTGCTTTAGAAAAACATTTGCTCACAAACTTTCCACTAAAAGCGAAAACGTTGCTTCTGAAGCAACGAGGTGATCCCAGCTCTTGGATAGCATTGATTGTGCTCTACTCATTCATTTGACGGACTAAAGTAGTTTCCTTTTGTCGCCAGCTTGTATGGATGTATGCGAATGTGTGTACGTGTATATATGTGTACTTATCCGTGTCCATGTTTGCAAACATACGCACGCACTAAAGGGAAACCAGAGGCTGACAGCAAACTAGCAAGTAGGGAGGGCAGACGCATCTATACTGACAGAGACAGAGAAACACGCACTAGGCACATACATTCACACACACACGCGCGCACAGAAAGACAGACGGACGGACGGACGGGCAGACACGCACAGAGAGAGAGAGAGAGAGAGAGAGAGCGAGAGAGAGAGAGAGAGAGAGAGAGAGAGAGAGAGAGAGAGACAGACAGACAGACAGACAGACAGAAACACAGACAGTCTGACAGGCATTCACATAGACAGGCTGACGAACGGACACTGAAACAAACACAC
>JAWQFJ010029987.1:15000-25000 GCA_034096865.1 Theodoxus fluviatilis | reverse complement strand
GATGCCGTCTCTGGAGCCCGGATGCAAGTTCTCTACCGCTTCATGAATGCCGGTCTTAGATTATTTTAGCAGTTTGCTTCGCCGGAATGGCCACAAAGCCTTCATTAGAAGCATCGGAGTAAATTTCATTAAGAGCTCCACTATCACAACGATTTAAGAAATGTGTGGGGAAAAGAACAAAAATAACCCTAATGGCATAAACAGTTCCATCAAATACGCCAAAATTCAGCTGCTCTTGTTGAGCTCCTTCTGTCCAAGGTCAGGCAGTCCGGCGGTCAAGGCCATGTCCCTACTCCTACAGTGAGGAACAGGCAGCCGCGAGGGTAGGCCAGATTTTGATTGCCTGACGGAGATAAGATAGCTCTGGGTCCCATTTGGACGACAAGCGAATCTAGACGAGCAGAAATCAGTAATCGAAGCTAGGAGGGTTCAGCGCAGCTCCGCAATAAACTGTCGCGTTCGCTCGAAAGTATCAGATCTTCCCTCGAATTGGACGCAAAATATCCTGGTCCGTCTTGACTACCGCTTATCTGTTTCGCTTTTCAGAGTTACGGCCTGTATAGATATCTCCTACTGGCCCATGGCTGATTCGCCTGACGTTGCTCAGAAGACTCTTCCATCGCGTGCACGACATTTTGTGGGGAGGGCGATAAACCGTTCTTCCCGCTAATGCTTCATTTTGCCTTCCCACGCCCCACTGCGCTCTCTCGCACCTTGGACAATCTGCTTTCGCTGGGCAATGCACACTGATATCGGTCGAAGATGCCTCGGGTGGCATTGAGATCAGGCTGAGGAGGCAATCCTTCCTTCCCTTTTGCTGGCACCGTGAAGAGGCGCAAGCTTTGACAAGTCCAGGAGAGTCGTTTTTATGCTGGATGATGCCATCCCATGCAGACCCTGACGGCGACTTATTAGCATATGTCGTGTTGATGCTTTCTCGGCAGACGTTGCATTGTCGTTTCTTTTTCGTCTTCTCGAGGGGGAAAAAAAAGCTTTGCCACATAGTTTTGCCTTGCAACTGATGCTGCGATATGTCAGCGGCGAAAAAAACTGCCACGACTGTCTCTTTGCGTATGTGTGCGTGTGTGGCAACATGCGATCCCGTTCTTTGTTGAGGTAGAATTGGCAATGGGCCTGCCTCAGCAACTTGGCGCGATGCATCTGTTGGGCTTTCAAGTTACCACTCTCGAGGAACAGATTCTCCCGCAGTTGTGACTTATAAACGCTATATGTTATGGGAAAGTGGTGTTCGATTCCTGTAGTCTTTGCATTTGCCCTTTCACCTTTAGCTGAGTCGTCCGCATTTTCTCTGCAAGAATTGTGTTCAAGTACAGAAAAAGGTGTATATGGGCTATGAACCACTTGCTGTTGTTTTTTTCTTCTTCAGAACTTGTCGTTATGTTGTACTCTACAAGAGTGCCTTCGTAACACTTCATCTGCTCATTATCTAACGTGTGTGTAATCTGGAAGAGACATACTCTAGTTTTTACACCGCCGCCCCTCCGAGATGATCCAAACGGGGCATGCGGGTTTTTTTCAAATGCCTTGCAGTCAATCGCAGTAGCCCACATCAGAGGTTGGGTTAACGGGGAAAACCATGCTCAGATAATATTATTCCATCACATCTCTTCTTGGAGCATCCCTCTGAGGACTGGGGGTAAGAATAGATTCACCCTGTCTCCCTACGCGATTCCTAAGAGGCGATTGATTGGGGAAAGCGAGTACTGATTTGCCCGTATTCTAACATCTCTGGTAATGTTCGTGGTCTATGGCCTTACATAGCCTACTGAAAGGCTGACAGGCCGTACAACTCCATCATTCATCATCACCATTGACATTTTTAATGTGCTTCTTGTGAAGACGTCCTCGGATCGACCGACCGCGGACTGTATGGGGACCAGGGAGAGAAAGACAGCTTGCAAGGGAGCGCGGACTGTATGGGGACCAGGGAGAGAAAGACAGCTTGCAAGGGAGCGAGGACTGTATGGGGACCAGGGAGAGAAAGACAGCTTGCAAGGGACCGCGGACTGTATGGGGACCAGGGAGAGAAAGACAGCTTGCAAGGGAGCGCGGACTGTATGGGGACCAGGGAGAGAAAGACAGCTTGCAAGGGAGCGAGGACTGTATGGGGACCAGGGAGAGAAAGACAGCTTGCAAGGGACCGCAGACTGTATGGGGACCAGGGAGAGAAAAACAGCTTGCAAGGGAGCGAGGACTGTATGGGGACCAGGGAGAGAAAGACAGCTTGCAAGGGAGCGAGGACTGTATGGGGACCAGGGAGAGAAAGACAGCTTGCAAGGGAGCGAGACATGAACATAGTTTGAGTCGAGTACAGATGCGTGAGGGAGGTAAAACGAGTAATGCAGTTTGAAAGGTAGAAGACATTTGACTCTAACTTGATGTTTACCCCGCGAAGCTGTATGGTCATCATCGGGTACGCAATTTGCACGCAGGACTATGAGATCTTGGTATGCATTGCTCCTGGGTAGCAAACAACCGGTCATAACTCCCATCTCCACTCTCTCCCCATATCCCGACCTCCAAAACATACGGGAAAAGTTTATGATTACTACTGTTTGTGTTTTGTTCGATTTAAATTATTATTTCTTTACTGGTACGTTGGTACGCCGAACCCCAATACTTTGGTAAATATTTCATTCATTATGTTTTGTCTTTATTGTTGTTGCTGTTGTTGTTGTTGATGATGATGTTGTTATTGTATTTAACCTGAAATTTTGTGTCTTTATTTTCATTGGAAGAACTGCACAGCACATGAGACCAAAGACACTGTTATGGGTGTACGAGTATAGCCATCGGTTAATGTACGATGTGGACGCTTGTGGAAAAATGGGTCATGCGAACTATCCAAAACTACTCTGACAGTAGAGATACTCAATTCCATGTCTGTGCTCTGTGCACTTCAGCAAGAGGTTAGTTGTGATACAGTTGTTTTAAACAGCCAGTCTGTATGTAGTGCTTATATTCGCCAGTTCGGAACGTAATTAAAACCTGCAGGTGTAGACTCTTTTTAATCTACTTTGTGGGATCTCCATGCAATCGCCAAGCAAATGACATTTTGGCAACAAAAAGACGCATGCTTATGCCAAAGTATTGCCAAACTGACTTTTCGGTGTGCGCATAAACATGGTCGTTGGAACGGAGAATGAGTCTTCGCTCTTGTGAGATGCCATTACGAAAAATCGATCAACTGAGCACTCACGGAAAAGTACGACTTTCAGTGGAGCTTTCAACAATTACTGGCGGCAGAAAGTCCACTTAATTTACCAGTTACAAGTTCGCTGTTGTTCCATGCTGTTGTTAACACCACAGTCACCGACACGTAGAACTACGGTGAGCTGCTATTAGACACCCCAAAGCTTTGTTCACATTCTCCTACCAGCAGGAGGCGTAAAGAAGTGAGAGTTTTTCATGCGGATTTGTTTCAAAGTAAGCATGTAAAAACGGGCTTGGCGTAAAAGAACGAGACCACGTTTTCTCCACGTGAATCACGTCTAAGTGGAATTGGCACACGGTTCTTCCTGAAAACAGACCAAGCGACAGTGACACTAACACCAGCCAGAGCGTGGCTATCATGTTACTGGCTTTTCTGAATGACGACGATAGGTTTTTGCATTCACCTGGGGCGTGTTCAAGATAAAGACGTAACTGCTGTGAAGTGCTGGGGCATGTGAGAGCATTGTGGACGTTTGCAGCTTCGAGTCCCTTCGATGAAGCCGTTGCTTAGTTACGCCACGTAGTTTGGGCAGAATTGCATCTGATGTGTCACATGACGTCGCTTCCTGTTGATTCTAGCTAGCCCAGTGTACATGTGTTCTGGCAGTTTCGAGAAATCTTTACAGGTACGAAAGCAGTATACAAACGGTGTGTGTGTGTGTGTGGGGGGGGGGGGGGGTGAGTGTGTGTGTGTGTGTGTGTGAGCGTGTGTGTGTGTGTGTGTGTGTGTGTGTGTGTGTGTGTGTGAGCGTGTGTGTGAGCGTGTGTGACAGAAGATGTGAGAATGCAGAAGCAGGTGACTGCCCGATAACAACGATCGTGTTCTCACGGGATCGAGCCCTGAGAGTGAAGTGCAATTATGGTATTACAGTGAACTGATTGTGTTGCTGTGAATCGACCAGTGAACAAATAAAGGATTTTTTTCGAAACAAATACCGGATTTGGATTTATACTTTCCCGGCGCAAGCTAGAACCCCTGTATCAATTGAAGCCTCTGCTGGACTATTGATAGCCTCTTTTTGAGAAGGTGTAGATGGTCCAGTGAACTAAGGCATTGAACTTTGCCGCGAGGCGCTGTGCCATGGTTCAATTCCAAGGGCGGCAGAGATAGGGGAAAAGGTAAAAACAAATCATATGGTCAAAACTTGGTCGTTCTGGATGACCGTGCGCTGCTGATGTTCTGCCACTCTCGCACGCTGACTCCGGGCTCCGTGAGCGACTGATTTGCGTGCGCCTCGCTCACGAACCGCTCCGTGGCATCTATCATGAACGCGCACCTATACTGAAACAACTGGTTTGTCTCTCTAGTAAGGAAGCTTTGAAAAAGTGCCGTGAGCCCGTGTTGTACGTGGCATGCATTATGTACTCTTCCAAGAGAGAGTGTTTGTGGAGTGACATGTGAGCAAGAGCAAAGAGGACAGCGTGTTCCTTTACTCAAGGTTTGATCCTGCACCATGAAATTAACTGTGTGCTTTTTGTGTGTGGTGATTTTGAGCCATGCTTGTATTCGAAGAAATCAGGGTACATGCTATCCAATGATGCGAAAATATGAGTTCACACACGCGCACGCACACATCCACACAAACATATACACACACATACACATACAAACACACAAACACACACACAAACACACACACACACACACACACACACACACACACACACACACACACACACACACACACACACACACACACACAGAGTTGTGAATTCAAAGACCTGTGCTCTTGAGAAAAACGCACGTGAAGTAATCTGGCAACGGTTTATTTAATATACATGACATGCTCTCATGTTGATACTTTTTTGCTGGCGTGCTTGAAAATACCGGCCAATCAAATGTACTGAATTTTGAAGCAAACAGACGTAACGACACAGTAGGTGTAAGAGAAGCTTGAGGGTCTCGTTGCTCTGGCACGTATCCGACAATAATCTCGCGGGAAACACGAGGCGAGGGTGTTGCCTACAGCGTCTTATTTACAAGGAGACATTTGCTTCAAAAGAGGGTGGCTGAGGCATCTCCGGTGGTAATTCCGCCGCTTCTAGCCGCAGAGGCTCGGATGATCCAAAATGGCGGAGACCATGCCAGTTGGGCTGCCGTTAATAGACGGCAGTGCGTGTAATGTACTTCTCACTGTCCGAGAATGAAAAAGTGAATGTACACTGACGTATTTACTGTTCGAGTATTCATTCGTACATGTTGAGGAGTATGTGTGTATGTTGTTTCTGGAACAACACTGTCGAAATTGTTTTATCGTTGCATATATGAAGCACCGTACATGACCACTCTCTGAATTATGTCTCTTGAACTGATCCATAGCGTATCGAGGCACAAAATGTTCGACGAACTTGTCTATAATTGAACCCAGTATGCTTTATTTTCTTTCAAAACGTTTCTGTGCAATTCGAGTTGTCACCATGGTATGTTCTATCAAGTGAAAAACTGGTGTGATGTCTGTTTCGTCAGTTATTTCGTCTATCGGCAATTTCTTCACCGACTCTCGCACTAGGATGCAGCCATGTTCTCTTGAAATGACGTCTTGTCAATCGATTATTGGCCGTTTTGTAGACGTCTTTCGATGCTTGCCTCGCCAACGGCTTGCCCTGGAGGAAGGTTCATTGCGTAGGCAAAGCGCCTCATATCCACTTTCTCTTGATTATTTTTCCGTTCAGTCATGCACACATTTTGAACTTGACTATACATTTCAAAAGGCAATCACATATGATGGATACGAGGAAGTGCAAGTTTAAATAGTTATAATCTGAAAATCCACCCTGTCTACCCCTGTCTACTTGATTGCCGTTTTTTCCACAAGAACCGTGTACGCGGCAGTGAGCCAGCATGAGAATGGAACACTCCACAGTGAGTGGAGTTGCTGCTGGTACCGGTCGCGTGCGTCACAAATGTAAGTCACTGTTTGTTGTCAGGTGCCAGGGAAGGATAGATCAGTGGCCCAGTGATGAGGGGGTAAAGTGTAAAGCGGTTTCAAACCCAGGCATAATTATGGTAACAAACAGCTGATATTGTGGCGGAAGGTAACAAATGTTCGTTCCTCTACCATGGGAAGGTTATTGTGCATTACAATATTAGGTGTCGACCGACGAGCTGGTGAATCCTCTTTTTTTTTGCCTGTCCGATAACAATCCTAGAGAGTTACCTTCAGCACCTGGAGAGTGTGAATCTGCAGTCCTGTAGACCTATCAGTACCACCAACTACAAAGCATTCCAGTTATGGCTACTGAGTGTTCTTAATACACAATTCTCGAGAGAAATCAATGCCTGGCAAAATCATGGAACAAATTTCTAAAAACTGTTATAACATTAGTTTACTATGATGCGTCAATCGGGAAAAACCCACACATTTCATTACTATTTCTAAAAAGCTGGGGGGGAGGGTTTGGTACACTGCTTCAGTTCCATAAATTCACTTAATTATTCGTCTCTGGAGGAAATGGCCAAGGAGAAACGAAATAAGATCGTGACAACTGAAGATTTACCAAAACTGATGGAACTTATTCACACGCGGACAAGAACACATAACAGTGCACAAAGGCTATTTCCATGAAAGAGTTGTTGATCTTGCAGCTCACCCACGAATGGGGAAAGAGTCTTACAAACAATATCCAACTTTGTGGTGATTCTGGCATTTTCACGGCAAGGAAACCTCACTGGATGAAGAAAGCAGATCCTCTTCTGAGGAGGGAACCCGTGTCTTTAAGTGGTTTGGACTAGGCGTTCTAACATTTTTCGATGGAAATGTTTTGGCGAAAGGAAAGTAGAATATAGTCATATAACAATGTTCTATCTCCCTGGGACGTGACCTCCGGGACACATTAAACGGGTTTTTCCTCGCAGACGTCAGAGAGTAGGTGACATGAGAAGGTGTTTATGATGGTGAGGTGAGGGATGCGAGCAGAGGGCGTCGTGAATGTTTAACTTCCTTTCCCAGCTAGTGGATGGACTTAGCTCACAACCGCAGGTTCGGATTCATTCCTAAGAAACGAATGAGCTGTTGCAGAAAACAAACAGGAAGCAAGCCTCCAGCATGCAGGATTGAAGACAAACAGTTCTGGTTGATATATTATGTGACCGTGCATGAGAAACAAGAATAAAGTCGACAAAACAATTTTTGAGCAAATAACAAGAACATTTATCAGGGCTCTATGTTATGTAATTGCTTTCTTGTACTTTACATTGCATGTACTGTAAACAAATTTAAGATATTTTCTCAATGTACACGCTATTTTGTCTGGAATATGCATTAATTTTCGTCTGTTTGAATGTTGACTGAATGTCTGGTTTGTGTTGCTGTGTTGTTTTATATCATCTGCTTTTCATCTTTGTTTCTCTTACCTTGATGTATATTACTTTCATTTACATTCCTATTGTGTGTTTTTTGATTTCTATTTTCTTTTCTTTCTTTCTTTTTTTAGGCGCTTTGAGTCTCACTGTGTGGGAGTATTGCGCGTTATAAGAGTGATCTATTATTATTTTATTTAATTATTATTTTAAAATGTTGTGCCAGAAAAAACTTTTTGGGTCATTTTTCCGACTATATCCGTGTTTCCTCACGTGGGGAAAGAGTATGCCCGCCGCGTTGGCCTGCAGAGCGCGCTACATCAGGCTGGAAACGATCCATCCAGAGTAAGGCTGTTGAGGGACACACAGAAGGAGCATGACGCAGGTAATACAAACTGCTGGAGAGCGATTACTCTTACTTGCCCTTCCTATAAGTGAGTCGGTTTGACTGTTGCTTGTGACGAATATATTTCACTCAAAATTTGAGTCATTTTCATGTTGTCTCATACCCAATATATTTAACCTGTCTCCATTTAACATGTGTGCTTATCCACCCCCCACCCCACCCCCATCCCCTAAACAAGACCGGGATGTGTGCCTTGCTTAATCGCAAGCCATGGTCGTGGAGCAGTAATCTTGTTGTAGACTGGGACAGAGATGGGCAATACATCAGTCTTTCATCCTGCGGCTGCTTATAGACCAACTATTTTTTTAAATAAAAAACGCAACTAAAGATTCCGTTCTAAGTCGTTTACACACATAAAAAGACGTCTGTTAAAACAATGACAGGAAAAAGCAATGCAGCACGAAATAAAGATGAGCAAGTTATCTACTTGGTGGTATTCAAGACAGTTCTTTCATTCATACATCTGAAAGTATACCTCTTTGTCTCTCGTGCCTTCAGGGCTCTGATGCATGAAAGCCGACTCAAGCTTTAGTTGTCTACTGAAAGGCAGTTGCCAACTAAATATCACAGTTTGCGATGCATGAAACCTGACTGACGGTCATTTCGACGGTAGTTGACGACGATATTTCGACCACATCGAGAGGTGGTCTAAACCCGTAGTTGCCAACTATTTGCACAATTAAATGGCGGACTTGTCTTCGGTTCGCACAGAACACGCTGTATTTTAGGATACTAGAAACCCATCCCCCCAAAATGTAAGTCACGAACAGCATTAATCTCTCAAAGCTGTACGTTGAATGCATCAATAGGTCGTGAAACCTCTTACATTTTAATACTGGAAATGCAGGTCGACGCATCCACATGTCGAAGCATTTGTTGACATTGTGTACAAAGCTAGGTTTGTCTGATCAAAGAATGTAAGTAAACCAAGAACGATCATAACGAGCGCCTGCGCGAAACGAGTGACGTCAGCGCCCCCAAGCGGCTGTGGCGGTGCTGCAGTAAACAAACATGGTGGAAAGCAGTTGAGCTTCGAAGACGAATTACAAGAACAAAAGTAGTTCAGGCCATCATTGCAGTGCCATGAACAGCACCAACAACAGCGCAAAGCGTCCTGAGCAACTGAGCTCTTCATACGCAAACAAAGTAGAGCGCTGCATGTACCAAGGAAATGTCAGAGCTGTGCTTGTGCAAGAACTGGAAAAAGACTTGCTGAACAAGCTTTGCTGCCCTCGTCCTGGTGGTTGTCCTTTACAGTCACTGGTCACGTTGTTGTTCGTCAAGATCAACCTGTTTTCCACCTTGACGAACAATTCCGTGCAGTTCTCTGCTCCTTCACAAAAACGCAACAAGAAAATTATGAAACTTTCACGCGTGTAGGGTGACATGTACATGTATAGAGTAATGCTGAGTTTTTAAATTGTATTTTACAGTAAAAGTGCTTACAAGAACCCTTCACCTTACCTGGCATAGTTAATGTGTTAACAGTAGTGGTGGTTTGTGCAACAGAATCAAGGATTGCCAGCGTAAAGCGAAGCTTTACAGTTGATGGGACTCTTTACAGTTGAGACTCGAGTCTACGGCGGGTCTACGTGTGTGTGTGTGATGACTGTCAGTGGGGCAGACTATAAGACAACAACACTCATTAAAGAAAAGAAAAAAGTAATCCATGAAAGGAAAGAAAAAAGATACAGACAAAAAGAGCAAAAAACAACAAACCAAAGGAACGATAAATTTGACAATAATTATGAATACGCAAAGCAGTGTAAATATTTCATAAGGTCCCTTTTATTCAATCGACAACCAACGCTCTTTAGCTCACTAATCACTATTCAATGGGGAAAATATTTTCTGAATAAAATTTAGCATTCTGGCATGCTGCAATAGTCTGGTTTTACGATTCAGTCACCAACAGCACAAACTTGAGTATAATCAAAAGGTCTGATGGTTGTGTGAATTAAAAAAAAAGAAAACAGACAGTAGAATTTGACTGTTTTCATTCACCAATTCCGTGTCAATAGTAAGCTCTATATTACAATGTAGACTGGAAAAAAGGTGCA
>JAWQFJ010029987.1:0-7500 GCA_034096865.1 Theodoxus fluviatilis | reverse complement strand
TAATCCATTATTTTCAAGACACAACGTTGAGTGGCTGAAGCGAATGATTCGTCGTGGCCACGACGGAAAAACAACGCGAGGCGAATTTACGATCGCATGAGTATCCATTAGGGACGTCAGTTTGGGATTTCGCCGATGAGATAGGCGTATCCGGTGACTCCAAGCAATATGGAGTTTGTCTTTTTCCTGTAATGCTCCTTGTTTCTTAGATACATCGGGTAATCGAAGATCTGCTCTTAATGACGGAGGACCCGGCAGCAAGAAGCTCATTCTTGTGACGGAAGGGCTGTCTTTAAAAAAAAGCCGTGCACCAGTGTTGGAGAGCGCCAATCGAACTTTGCTTTCTTTGAGTGAAGCGTTGTTTGAAAAAAAAAATTAGATTCGTAGCCTGGAGGTCTTCTCAAAAGCTGATGCTCCTTAAAACACTTCTTTCGTTTTGTTCTGTTCCATTTAATTTGATTTTATTTTACTTCTTTTAACAGGAAACTATACAAGCAAAGAGGGTGTTGATGATTCGCATAGGTTTTCAGCCTTCATAAACCCGTGATAGCTTCTTTTCGTTTTTACACTCTGCACCCGTTTATGAAACCCCTGGAGGCAGTCAACCGTTCGACTTTATTTTGGTTGTTAGTTATTCCCTTTTGAGTTTCTTGCTGCTATTTGAGAGTTCTTCATCCACCCTCCTACGGTCTTCGTGTAGCAGTGTCTTTCATGATATATTTAACAAGTTCTCTTGGTCATGTTCCTAATTCCCTCCTCTTCTAGTTTTTCCGCTGTTGACGCCCCTCTTCCCGCTGCTCGCCCTCGAGCTCGGCATGTTTCTTCCTTGCTCTCGTTTTCTACTCCTTCGTCCCCAACATGCTTTTTGTCCGTCATCAGCGTAGCTGCCCTCCACTGCTAACTCTCGTGTCTGTCTGACAGCCTGTGCTGTCAAATCTTTACATGCGCACTCTGCATAAAAAAACCACAGCAAAATTCACCACTTTCTGTTCTGACGCGCATTAAATTCCCTTACGTAGCGCGGTATTGAGATTAGAGATAACGTAAAGCCCAGTAGATGGTCACTTTCAGAAGGTGGCAGAGATGCAAGTGAGGGTGAGGATGTTGGTTGGTTGGTTGGTTAGTTGGTGTTTTACGGCCTATCAGCCTTTGTAGGCTATGTAAGGCCATTAAGCACGAACATCTTCAGAGCAGTTTGGAGTAAACGCTAATCAAGTCACGGTGTTCTTAGTTATTCGGAGACGCGGTGGGTCAATTCTTGTCCCAAACGTAGGGGTGAGGAGAATATAAGGCACAGAAAGCCACCAATCGCATTGCCTGGGCAAAAAACGGTTGTACGATCGGTTCCACCTTGAAGAGTATCAAAGCAATCGTGAAATGCAACAAAGGCAAACACGTTGAAGCAATAGATTGGGTCCATACTGAGCAAAAAATGTAACAGTCATAGAAAATGTTATAAAACGAGATTACATATACGAACATTTTCGAAGTGAACTTTTGGTAAACTCTGCCTTCAGGCCACCTCATTAGGTATTACAATTGCCAATCAAAAGGCGTAGGATTTCGCATTCGAAACTAATTGCCCTTTTTGCTCTTCGATGACTTCGCCATTTAACTCCTTGCAGTTGTAAGACTGCAGTTAGGTGAACGTTATTGCCGAGTTGTTCTGGACATTGTTGCATGTAGTCCTTCAGTAAGAAGCATCAATCTCTCTCTCTCTCTCTCTCTCTCTCTCTCTCTCTCTCTCTCTCTCTCTCTCTCTCTCCCTCTCTCTCTCTCTGTGTGTATGTGTTTCTTTGTCTCTCTCTCTCTCTCTGTGTCTCTCTCTCTTTGCATCTCTCTTTTTCTCTCTCTATATCTCTGTGTATCTCTGCCTCTCTCTCTCTTTGTCTCTCTTTGTCTCTCTTTGTCTCTCTCTCTCTCTTTGTATTTCTCTTTCTCTCATTGTCTCTCTCAATGTCTCTCCCCCTCTCACTTTGTCTCTCTCACTTTCTCTCTCTCTCATTGTCTTTCTCACTTTGTTTCTCTCATTGTCTCTCTCGCTTTTTTTCTCTCATTCTCTCTCACTCTCTCCCTCTCCACTTTTGACTGTGCGACCACCAGATGTGGATGCAATATAGCAAATTCTGTACCGTGGCCCCATAATTTGACATGTAAGGCGACTATGGATATGAGAGTAGTATCGAAGAAAATACATTCACGGAATTAAAGAGTTTGGAGACACACCGACAGTATACAAACCGACAGCATATGGACAATAAGTATGCATTTTGTCAAGAAGTTGAGGACGATGCACATGTCTTCCTGTGTTGTTCTCTCCATCGTGAAATTTGAATCAAATTTATTAAGCAACGTTTAAAGAGTAATGTCCAAGAGGGCTGTGTTCATTTAGTAGAGTAAACTGGTCTTCATAAAACAAGAGCTACCGCAATGTACATCCATTACGCGTTAGGACTTAGAAGGAACTGTCTACCATAAATTCATTATGTTACCCACATTATGCATCAAATGATACAAGAGTTTCGTTTGTTGTCCTATTTTGTCCTATGTGAAGGGCAGCTGGCCTAATAAAACGAGTTCAAGCATCAAGCGTTTCTCTTTTAAACGAAATGTTTCGTGACAGAGGGATTGTTATACACGAGTGTTATGTCACGCAAATCCAACCGTTTTATTTGAGAGAGAGCACACGATGTATCATAAACGAAAGAACAATGACAGTACTTTTTTATTCAAAGAGGAAAAAAAAATACTCAACGGAGATGTTGCCGGCCAGTTTAGGGTCTTCTTCACCAATGTGTTTACTTTCCTTCTCAACGTGTGCATGCTCAGCTTTCGGACAATTTTCTACGCGATTTCTCTCCTTGCAAGGTATTATTTCTAAAGATTACTGGCTTAAGCACTTCACTTCGAATGCTGGTTCACAAGATTTCTCTCTGCGAAAGAGAACATACTAAAAATAACAAGTAAACAATTCTCACAACGGAACTCACATGAGCTTTTACCGCAGGTGAGAGATTGCGAAGGGCCGCAGACAAAACTCGTTAGTTTGGAAAGCTTTCCACCATGATGATGATGATGATGTCCACTTGTATGGCGCACATATCCATGCTGGCAGCATGCTCAAGGCGCAGGAGATTGGGAGAAAAAGTTAACAAAACAGAGACTGGTGCACAGTCTTTCAGTCAGGTATGTCCTTTTATTTAGACTATTTACACAGATCCCAAGTCAGAAAAGGTGAGTCTTCAGAGTGCTCTTGAAGTCCTCTAGTGACTTCACTTCTCCCATGTTCTGGGGGAGCGCATTCCACAGGGTTGGACCACAGTAGGAGAACGAGCGGTGACCCAAGCGCTTCCCTATGTGGCCGGCCCTACTGGGTGGAGCCAGCAGTGACTGGGAAGCAGAGCAAAGACATCTGGGGGGTTGTGGAGAGGGATGATGTCTCTGAGGTACTGGGGGAAAGTTGGATCGTGCACACGCTTATGGCACAGGGAGAGCACCTTGTGGTCCACTCTCTTCATGACTGGGAGCCAATGGAGCTTGCGGAGGACTGGAGTGATGTGGTCGGTCTTCTTGGTCCTAGACACAATCCTTGCCGCCGTGTTCAGAACACGCTGGAGTCGGTCCAGCTGCTGGACAGGGAGGCCCCAAAGACAGCCGTTGGCATAGTCAATCTTGGAGATGACTAAGGCTACTGCGATGGTAGTTGCAGCCCTGTCTGTAAGGATGTTCCGCAGCTTACCAAGCGACCGGATGTGGAAGTAAGATCCGCTTACCACAGCACTCACATGGGCCGTCATCGTGAGGTCTTCGTCGATCATGATGCCCAGGTCTCTAACAGTGTGTGAGAAGGGAATGTCTGACTGGCCAACTGGTACAGTGCTCAAGCCAACAGAGTCTCTCTTGATCTTTGGGCCACATAAGATGGCTTCCGTTTTGTCGTCATTGAGCTTGAGCAAATTGGCAGTCATCCATGCCTTCACATCACAGCAGCACAGCTCAAACTTCCTGGCAGACTCGGCTGCAGAGGCATCATCAGGAGAAAAAGAGTCATACAGGCCCGAGTCGTCAGCAAAAAGCTGCCTTCCTAACCCATGTCTCTCGATGATACGTCCCAACTCCGACGTGTATAATGAGAAGAGTACCGGTCCCAGCACGGACCCTTGGGGGACCCCACAAGTCAGCTCCGTTGCATCAGATGCTGCGGTTTTCACACTGACGTACTGGAACCGATCCTCAAGATACGACTGGAACCACTGGTGGACACACCCATCGAGCCCATACTCACGATGAAGTCTCTGGAGGAGCAGCTGATGGTCGATGAGGTCAAAGGCGGCACTCAAGTCCAGCATCACCAGCAGGGAGAGGTCACCACGGTCAGCAGCGCAAAGGAAGTCATTCAAGACGCGAAGAACAGCAGTCTCTGTGGAATGGCCTGGCCTGTAGGCTGACTGGAAACAATCCAATAGCTGATGACGAGACACATGCTCCGCGAGCTGGTCGGCAACAACACGCTCAAGCAGCTTTGAGACATATGGTAGGTTAGACACCGGGCGGTAGTTCTTCTCAACACCGGAGTCCAAGGTCGGTTTCTTAAGAAGCGGTCGTATGACGGCCGTCTTTAGGGGGCGTGGAACACAACCCGCAGCAAGGCTGGCGTTCACGATGTGAACCAAGACAGGCAGCAAAATGTCAAGGTTGTCTAACACTAGCTTGGTGGGGACAGGGTCAACACTGGAGAAAGTCGGCTTTGACCTGGCTATCACCTTACGCAGCTGATACTCTGAGACAGGCGTAAAGGAAGCAAACGGTTCACCACTAAAACTAGCACACTCCTCGCCAACACCACACAAGTCTACACAAGACCTTTCCTGCGATAACTGGTCTCTAAGTGTCTGAATCTTCTCACTGAAGAACTGTGAAAAGTTTCTAGCAGCAGCATCAGAGCTGAGACTAGGGAGAACAGGAGGAGAAGCCTCCTTGCCTAGCAGTCTGTTCACTATGCTAAACACTTTCTTAGGGTCTCCCGCAGCAGACTCCAGTTCACTCCGAACACTCTCAGCCTTAGCCTGGCGGACAACCTGGGAGCAGTGGTTCCGCGCCTCGCGATACAGATCCTTGTAAACATGCAGACCTGACTTTCGAAACAACCTTTCCGCACGGCGCCGCGCAGTCTTGGCTTCCAACACCAGAGTGGTAATCCAAGCGGAATCAGGCCGTGCCTGGACACGCTTTACATCCTGTGGTGCATACTTGTCTAACAATGAAATGAGAGTGTCGTTGTACAAGCCTACACACTCAGCTACATCTAGTGGTGGCGATGTCACAAGTGAATAGTCTTTAAGGTCCTGGCGGAATGAATCAACGTCCATGCCTTTGATCTTTCTACACTTAATTTCTGTCGATGGAATCACTGGCTTTTTCAGTCTCAGAGAAAACAACACAAGGGAGTGATCTGACAGCTGCAGGTCCTCGACACATACAGAATGAAGGAGGCTGGGCAAAAAGGAGGCTGGAACCACAATCCAGTCCAAGATGTGACCGCGGGAGTGAGTTGGTACAGAAACCAACTGAGAGCATTGCAGGCCGTCAAACAGCCGGATGAAGTGTTTTGTATCAGAGTTATCCTTAACATCCCAGTGAACATTAAAGTCCCCAAGGACAACCAGTTTCTGTGTAGCGATTGAAGCCTTCCTCAGTTTTCCAGTGCATTTTCGGTACAGACGGACCAACGGTGCCCTCGTATCCTTGACGAGACACCTTACTAGTTGAGTTCTTCCTAAGCAGTGTCTCCCGGAAACACCCCAGGACGAGCGTTTTTGCGGTTGGCTGGGCTCCTGGCAAGCTTGGGAAAGTGACGTCATAGTAGTGAAGACACATGGGGTCTGGGCACCAGCTGCATGAGATATGCGAAAAAGCGACGAAACATGGTTACTTCGCTGCTTCATCCCATGTAGCGTCAGCCAGCTCTTTGTGGGAGACGGTAGGAAATGTTTCACAAGCCAATACTCGCCACATTAGATAACTGTTCGTGTGACTTCTTTCTCGGGAAAAGTTTTATCCAGATTCACTGGTAGTGAGGTGGTGGAAGTGAGAGAGTTATAAGAATCACAGGCAATAGCAGTTGGTTTGGAAGACTCCTCACGTGACTTGAAACAGTCTCTTGACAGTTATTGTTCCTCCGTTTGATTCTCTAGCGCACACTCAGGACAACTCTACCAGTCGTGCACTCAGTACCAAAGTGTCACATCCCATCGCCCGTTGATCTTCTAGCACCACCTTCCATACTCCCCACAGCTGATGTCATCCTTCCAGTGATTTCGTCATGTGACCCTTTCCCAAGAAGACCTCCTTCCATCAGGCGACCCGCCGTCAGAGAAGACAAGCAACTCTCAAGTAACCTCTTCACCCATGCGAGGCGACTCGCCGTCAGTGACGTCATGCCTGCCAGAGTAGCTTGTTCTGTTTCTTTGGCATAATATATGCCACTGATCGAACAAACAAAGGAGCATCTAGTTCCTGTCCCCGGCTTTCCCAGATCATGTTGTGTCGCTTGTGGCCAGCAAAAACTAAAGTCCAGGAAGGTCGCGGCTGGGTGGGTTTGCAGCGTGGACACTCAGGATTTGAGGTGACGGTCGTGGCGACGTGCACAGACCAAAGGACGCCAGCTGAGCGTGCTGCGCGAAGAGCGACGATCCAGCTTCCGCGTCGTGCGTAATTAGCATGCGGTCACGGCGAGGAGTTCTTTAGAGGCCCTGTAGCGGTCAAAATAGTAACCCGTGAAAAACAGTAACCGGAAGTCATCGCAGAGTTATCTGCGAGGGACGTGCTGAGAATTCCACTCTAAAAAGAGACGGCACCCGCCACTCCGCCTGACTGACTTGGCACGCCCGGGGAGTTATGCTAAGATCCGGCCGCGTAAATATATCTGCGTTTTGTGACAAACGTCTTTCTCGGCGGTACTGTACTCCATGCACCTTAACGGTGCGCGTGATTCGGGTGTAATCTTAAGCTAAACGACGTTTATTGGCGCTGCTGAAATGGTCGAAGTCGGAAACATTCGGAACGTCGTTTAGCTTACGATTACACCCGAATCACGCGCACCGTTAAGGTGCATGGAGTACAGTACCGCCGAGCAAGACGTTTGTCACAAAACGCAGATATATTTACGCGGCCGGATCTTAGCATAACTTCCCGGGCGTGCCAAGTCAGTCAACGGTCGCGTTTTATAAAACCAGACTACAAACAGACTACAGGGAGGTGACTCCCATATTATTTCCGGCAGGGGAGACGGCTTTACACGGGGAAATTTTTTTTTGAACGCTACATCATGTGTTAAACTACACAAATGCACCAAAACCTCGTAAAGCAACTAATGCGTCGTTTGTCGGAATATATTCCATGCGAAGAACAGGTGCAGGAGCGGTAAATTGCATAAAGCACGTCCCTCGCAGATAACTCTGCGATGACTTCCGGGTACTGTTTTTCACGGGTTACTATTTT
>JAWQFJ010029985.1:0-27500 GCA_034096865.1 Theodoxus fluviatilis | reverse complement strand
TAGATAGATAGATAGATAGATAGATAGATAGATAGATAGATAGATAGATAGATAGATAGATAGATAGATAGATAGATAGATAGATAGATAGATAGATAGATAGATAGATAGATAGATAGATAGATAGATAGATAGATAGATAGATAGATAGATAGATAGATAGATAGATAGATAGATAGATAGATAGATAGATAGATAGATAGATAGATAGATAGGTAGAGAGAGAGAGAGACAGAGAGAGAGAGAGAGAAGAGAGAGAGAAAGGAGTTAGAAAAAGAAGAGAGAGACAGAGAGAGAGACAGAGATGAAGTCAGAAAGAGAGACAGAAAGAGAGAGAGAAAGATAGACAGAGGTGAGAGAGCGAGAGAGAGAGAGAGAAAAAAAGAGAGAGAAAGAGAGAGAGAGAAAGAGAGAGAGAAAGATAAAAAGAGAGAGACAGAGAGAGAGACAACGAGAGAGAGAGAAAGATAGGAGAGAGCGTGTGCGAGTGGGAGGAATGTGTGTGTGTGTGTGTGTGTGTAATTGAGAGATTGTCTCCACGTGTATGCGTATGTTGCTACGTTTGTAGGTGGATGTATATGTGATTAGGAAAGGGCAGTGATATAAGAGGATAAACTGGAAGAGATGTACAAGGGGAACATTTTCACTTACTTTTTCTGTTGCTTTAGAGGGACAAGCCACCACTTCCTGCAGGATCCATCCTGGACTCAGCAACAGCAGCAACGTCATCAGCACCACCATTTTCATCCTGGACATCAAACTCTAACACCAAGATTCAACCATTATCTCTACCTGCAGATTGTATTATAAAGGTTCCTGTAGTTGTCATTAGCCATTAACGTGTTTTAATTTTTAAGCTGTTTTTAATGTACTAAGGATATTCCATTTACATGACTTCTCTATATGTTTTGTTCAGAGTCCAAATTGTGTTAGGTTTCGTCACTTACATATGAATTTCCGACTTTGACGCTGTGTTGTCAAGCTGTAATATACTAGAAAGTCGTGGAATTTTCAGATCATAGAGCAGTCCTTTCTAGAAGTCCGATGCTTGTTACATGATGTAGTCAGGATGGAAGTCCTTTGATGTGTTGCATGACGTCATTTTGAGCAGCTTCGAGACGGTCAATTCGGTTCTGGATGATTTTAGAAAGCCGCCAAAACGTATACAAGGCGCAAATGCGGGCGTATGTCAGAAAGAGGTGAGAGTGTAAGGTGGTAGGTAAGTACGAAAGGTCCTCTACGGGATTGTGCCCTAGATTGAAGGTTTGTCCTGAGAGTGTACACGTGAAATACAACGTTCCAGTGAGAACGCGACGAGAGACGAGTAAAATCGCAACAGATGACACATGTAAGAAGCAGAAAATAGCGATTGTGTCCTCACGGGATCGAGTCAACAAGTGAAGTACATTTATGATAATGCTATTAATTTTGTCGCTGTGAATAGACCAGTATGTGGATAAAGTTAGTCTAAAAAGACAACATGACTTTTAGACTTAGACGTCCCGGCGCAAGCTAGGAGAACTCTGTATCGACAGGATTTTGCAAAGAATACAAGTCTCAACACTTGCATCTCACACTGCCAAATAATGACGAGAAACATTTCTTTATCTGGAAAACGTTCTCCCCTTCCATCGCAGCCTGACGTACTCCTAAACACCTCTCCACGTAACAGTCGTCACGCCGCCTTCACGCAACTACAGGACATTGCACCAGAAGCTGACATTGGTCTCCCTTCAATACAGAATGGAACTTTATGTTTCACAGTTGGAACCTACCAGTCAGACTCTTAGTATTGTCAAGCTTGCTACTCGCCAAATATAATTCGGTATAGGGAAAAGCTCAGAGTTGGACTCAGATGTCAACACGGACTTTAAGGAATGCTACAATTGCCTTGTACTTTAAATCACAAATTCTCAGCATTTTCTTTTTCCTCTGGTCTTCATTTATTAAAGCTCCATTCTAGCTTTACTGGCATGAAGAACATTTTCCTGCAACCAGATCCTCACCTCAGTGGACATGTGAACGTCAGTCAGTATTGTACGTAGGACTTTCAGATGTAAAAATGTTTCTCTCTTTTTTGCATCTGAAGAGAACACTATCATCTTAGCTAGTGTTTAATCTTATCGTACCTTTCCTTTAGTGATTAGCCGTAGTTCTATGGTCTCTGTACTTTCTTTTACTAAAAGTAGTACAATCGATTAGGATGCACCAGTCCCCTCATCAAACTGGCAATGGCTGTACCCTCTATGCAAAACTACAGCCCTGGACAACCCTGTGATTTTGTTTGCCAAGGCAGGTAAAGCCTCATGGGCAATGTACGCATGCTGTGATCATCCTTTAATGTTGTACACATACTTTTTCTTACAACGAGTAGGTCGTGGACCAGTAGACATATCAACAGTAAAGTGGGTTTACAATTACACACATACACAATGCGCTCGCGTGTGTGTGTGTGTGTGTGTGTGTGTGTGTGTGTGTATGCGCGCGCACGTGCGTGTTTGTGTTCGTGTGTGTGTGTGTGTGTGTTTGTGTTCATACGTGTTAGATAGAAATACTTCAGGGTAGTATCATTTAAGATAATATTTTCGTAATCATGCCATATTTATAATCATTTATTAATATGACACTCTTGTATTTACGTCAAGAAACATTTGCCGTGTATATTGACACGGTTTAGAAAATGCAATTTCTAATTAGAAAATAATAACATGCAAGAAAAATGGGAACAGTCCGAAAATTATTCCACAGGTGTATTTGGTGTGAGTCAGTTACAACAAACTGAAAGTATCATGCATTTTCTCCTTTGTTGTTTTGTGACACTCTTCCTGACAAACAAGCGTACTTATTCACAAGATTTTGGTGCTGGAAAACAACCTCAAAGACAAGTTGTGCTTACACAAGACTGTTTCCCTTTGAGGGGAGGATCTACGGCACAGAAGACCGTGTCTTTGTGTGTATGTTATTGTATTCTGTTTTGATACATTTCCGAGATTTGTTACAAATGCCACCTACAAAAAAACTCAGTTCCTTTGCATGCAGGTACCCTCGTCTTCGGCTTTGTTTCCAAGCATGTTCGGAAATACCTATATTAGTAAATTATACTTAAAAAAATCTACTGCTCACATGACAATACATGTATAAGAAAAGGAGATTACCATATAACAATCATACGTCTACAGCTTCATCTTTGCTATTGGATTGAATGAACGAGGAACATTTCCATACCTGCGTATTCTGTGTGGCACCTTGTGCTGTACCGGGAGCTAAGAGAACTGAGCGAGTTGGTGATATTCTGTGTAGCTTTATTTTATTCTTTCCGACTGCAACGACTGGATCCGGAGGACTGCGTGGAGGAGGCCACTAGATTGGCTCAATGGGCAGGAAGGCGGACCAGCAGAGCGCTGTGTAACGCGATCAGGGCACAGTGAGACACGAAAACAATGCTGGCCATTCACTGCATCCTGACCCTTCTAAAGCCGTCTCGACTCTGATTGCCACTAGATCCAGATAGACTGGGACGAGAGAGGAGGCTTACGACCTACGCAACTCTCCCTGACTTTAATCCGTCAAGCGCAAGTCATGACTTCAAACCCGCCGCGTGAACCTCAAGTCCTCTGGCGATGGGGGAGTGGTGAAGCAGTAGGTGCAGATACACTGGAACCTCCACCTGATCTGTCTCCGCAGACTCTTTAATATCAGATGGCAGGACAAAGTCCCCGACACAGAAGTCTTGGAATGAGATGGCTTCTGCAGTGTCTACACTCTCCTGCAGAATTCCCAAGCCATATGGATTGGACATGTGGTCAGAAAGCCAGGCAGTCGCCTGCCTAAACAAAGCAGCTGCTGTATGGAGAAGTGTGTAAGGGCAAGCGTTCTGTCAAGGGGCAGAAGGAACGCTACAAAGACTGTCTCAAAGTGTCCATCAAAGACCTGAGCATCCACATCAACACGTGGGAGACGCTCGCTCAGAACCGTCCATCTTAGCGCAGCAAGATCCCCACAGCAGCCCGTGCGGCTGAAGCCAGGCGCATCACTGAGGCGCAACGAAAGCGTGCAGTGCGCAAGGCCCGCGCAGCATCCACTGCCACGACGGCACCAACTCACTTGTGTCCCATGTGTGGTCAAGCCATCAGGGCCCAGATTTTCCTCATCAGTCACCTCAGGCCCACAGCAATCGGTCTTCCATCTGACTCTTGAAACTATGATCATTTTCTATCACGAAGGATGTACAACAACAGCTTTATTTTTTCCGACTATAGCATGGACTGCCAATGGCTACAGTAAACGATTTATCATGATCCTAACTAACTAACTAAATAAATAAATTAATAAATAATAAATAATAAATAATAAATAATAAATAATAAATAATAAATAATAAATAATAAATAATAAATAATAAATAATAAATAATAAATAAAAAATAATAAATAATAAATAATAAATAATAAATAATAAATAATAAATAATAAATAATCAATAATCAATAATCAATAATCAATAATCAATAATCAATAATCAATAATAAATAATAAATAATAAATAATAAATAAATAAATAAATAAATAAATAAATAAATAAATAAATAAATGAATGAATGAATGAATGAATGAATGAATGAATGAATGAATGAATGCATGAATGAGTGAGTGAGTGAGTGAGTGAGTGAGTGAGTGAGTGAGTGAGTGAGTGAGTGAGTGAGTGAGTGAGTGAGTGAGTGAGTGAGTGAGTGAGTGAGTGAGTGAGTGAGTGAGTGGGTGGGTGGGTGGGTGGTGGAGTGGGTGGGTGGGGGTGGGTGGGTGGGTGGTGGGGTGGGTGGGTGGGGGTGGGTGGGTGGGTGGGTGGGTGGGTGGTGGGTGGGGTGGGTGGTGGGTGGGTGGGTGGGTGAGTGAGTGAGTGAGTGAGTGAGTGAGGACGTGAGTGGAGTGAGGAGTGAGTGTAGTGAGGTGAGGTCGAGTGAGTGAGTGAGTGAGTGAGTGATGGAGTGAGTGAGTGAATGGACGTGTGAGTGAGTGAGTGAGTGAGTGAGTGAGTGAGTGAGTGAGTGAGTGAGTGAGTGAGTGAGTGAGTGAGTGAGTGAGTGAGTGAGTGAGTGAGTGAGTGAGTGAGTGAGTGAGTGAGTGAGTGAGTGAGTGAGTGAGTGAGTGAGTGACTGACAACTGACAAATATGTTATTCGATTAGGCCAGAGGCCTGTATCGAAACAAGGTTACAACGACAACAACCAACAACAACAGCAAATAAAATCGCGCGAAATAAAGCGATTCTCATCACATCAAGACTATTAAAAAGTCTTGCACAGGAATAATGGCTTGAATTATAGCAACAGTCATTTCAGCACATGGAATGCTGTGGCAAACTGAGAAACAACCAGGCAATGCGTGTCTTCCTTCGTGATGATCTGAGGAATCTTCGGAGGGGAGACTTGTCTTTTGGCTTGGTAAGTCCGCCGTGGCGATCAACTCTGTCTTTTCCGCGCACTTCACTTTCCTCCGCCGTCGATGTAGCAGGCTGACATCGTGCCGGCTTCTTCACATTTGATGATGATGGTGGCGACAAATCTTTTGGCTGTCTCGACGATTCAGGCGCTTGGAGCAGTGTTGCCTCGCTCACGCTGGTGGAAGCAGGACTCGCGGAAACAACCCTCAGTGCTTTTGTACTGAATTCCAAGGATTTCTGGCATTCTTTTCGACAGCCTTCTCTGAATCCTTCACAAACGTCTTTTGTCGCTTTGGCGAAAACTCTTTCCAAGTCTTCTAGTGAATACTCCCCAGCCTCTCTCTCTCCTGTGGCTTTTTCATTCTCCTGCACTTTGGACTCTGAGCGTTCACAGTGTACAGCGGCTGCTGTGCTAGCACTCTCGGCAGACTCATCAGCCTGACACACTTCTGACTCGCTGTCAGCGCGTGAGTTTCGTGCTTCGCCGTCTTCACGTGCACGTTGAGACTGAGGCCCTGCAAGCACTGGTGCAGCACTCTCCTCACTTTCAAAAATGGTCTTTCTTCCCAAATTGTCAAAGTGTTCTTTTGCCGGGCATTGCAGAGGGGCGCAAGAAGTTGCAACATATGATCTCTCAGGGGCGGATCTGGGTTTTGAAAGGGGGGGGGGTGCAAAGTTCTTTTTGTTTTTGTTTTGTATCTTATCACCGAAGGCGCGAAGCGCCGAACCGACGGCGCAAAGCGCCGAGCATGCTAGGGGGGTCCGGGGGCATGCCCCCCCCGGAATTTTGTTTTTAAAAAGGAAGCAAAATGGTGCAATCTGGTGCAATCTGAGCGTGTAAAGTGCTATTTTCAGGCGATACATTTTGCCACTGATGTGGTGGGGGGTGGAGATAGGACCAACTGTCTCTCTCTCGGGAAGCACATGCTCAAAAATGTACAGTGCTAAATAAGTTCGATGTTAATAATAAAGAATCACAATTCACAAAAACATGAGGAAAAAGTCTTTGCAACAAGATCATACCTCGAATTTAATAATCTTTATATGGGGGGGGGGGGGGTGCAATTACATTTAATTTTACTAGTGCATTCCTATATTTATCAGCATCTCTCTCTCTGCACCCACCCACCCCTTTTTATTTTGGCTGGGGGGGGGGGTGTGTGTGTGCAATTACATCACTATATTTATCAACATATTTCTCTGTCCATTTTTTAATTTATGTATTATCATTGTTTATGTATTTTATTTCTTTAATTTATTTAGTTAGTTTTTTGGCTGGGGGTGGAATTACATTTACATTACTATATTTATCAGCATCTCTTCCTCTTTTTTGTTCTGCCGAGGGAGTGGGGGGGGGGTGCAATTACATTTACATTACTATATTTATCAGCTTCTCTCTTCTTCTTTTTTTAAGCCGAGGAGGGGAGGGGGGTGCAATTATATTTACATTCCAATATTTATCAACATCTCTTTCCCTGAGTCTCTCTCTCATTTTTTGTCTTTTTGCTTGGGGGGGTGGAGGGGTGGGGGTGCAATGGACTTTATCCACATATCGAGGCTCTGGGAGTTACTTCCCTTGTTTTCCAGACCAGATTACCGCGAATCTTTCATAATGCTGACTACCAAGAGCTGTGCTTGGGGACTATGTAAAACGGATAATAGATACCCTGAACGCTGTGTTGGCGTCAAATTCATTCCATTTGTGAAACCAGGAAAGAATATGTACCATCTAGATCGTTGCCTTCGCTGAATAAAAGCCTGCAATCGCCCAGCTGACCAGTTGAATGTCAACACAATCACGCAGTACTCGTTCATTTGCAGCAAGGTAAGATCTCGCACGACGATTTGATTCAAGGCCTAGTGCTAATTGTTTTGATGGTCTGGTCTCAGTGTCACAGAAAATATGATGATTTAATCAATCACTGATTTAAAAAATAAGTACGTTGCCCTATATTGCCCTATTTTGATCAACATTCTGAGTGAAATAGATCTATTTCGCTGTCCCGGCCGGCGAACTTGTTGCATGTCCGTACGACGTTGTCCTACTTCTGCAACTTAAACCCAGTGATATTTAATGCTCTCACCGATGTAGAAAATAAATGAGTTGCGCTCGATTTAACACATGCGCTACAGTGAATATGCGCAAGTGAAGGAACATTGTAGCACACATTGATTTGCGTACCCGATTGATCACACGTGGAAGTAACGCTGAAAATGGTCGTTATCGGCAACATTTCCGGACACTGTACCTGAGGTACTCTGTACTCTGTCCCATCGGACAGAGTACCTCAGGTACAGTGTCCGGAAATGTTGCCGATAACGACCATTTCAGTGTAACGTGTTGTACGCGCTGGGTTATGTTAATGCCTTCACCAATGTCGACAATGATTGAATATGAGTTCGATTTAACACACGCATTATAGTGAATATACCCAAGTGAAGAATCATCGTAGCACAAATTGATTCGCGTATCCGATTGATTATTCGTGAAACAAACGTGTTCTACGCTGTTTTGTTAATGGTCTCACCCATGTCGAAAATAATTGAGTTGCGCTCGATTTAACACATGCGCTACAGTGAATAATACGCAAGTGAAGGAACATTGCAGCACACATTGATTTGCGTACCCGATTGATCACACGTGGAAGAAACGTGTTGTACGCGCTGGGTTATGTCAATGCCTTCACCGATGTCGAAAATGATTGATATGAGTTCGATTTAACACACGCGCTACAGTGACTGTATGCAAGTGAAGGAACGTCGTAGCACAAATTGATTCGCGTATCCGATTGATTATTCGTGAAACAAACGTGTTATACGCTGTTATGTTAATGCTCTCACCAATGTCGAAAATGATTGATTTGCGCTCGATGGCTGTAATGCCCACGCCATGCCCCATCAAGTAGGTGCACACATCCACAAAAGAAAAGTCTGGTAAGATACTAATGTCCGAAGATCCAGACAGAAGTGCAGGGTTGGACAACACGAGGTTGCCGTCTCTCAGTTTTTCGCCTATCACTTCAGATCGATCTTCTACACACAACTCGGGATCTACGGGTAAACCCAAGTCCTTGGCTATCCCAACAAGTTCAAGAAGTTCTTGCCTCTTACTCTGACCCACAACCACACCTCTGTCTCGCAAGAAACGTTGCAGTTCGCTCACAGTCACTCGCTTTGTTTCCATTGTCGCCATCTTCGATCATGGTCCTGATTTCAGGGGAGATAACTCGCGTAACACATTCGCTGCTGACTCGTGCATGAGGTCCATTACATTTACATTACTACATTATCAACATATCTCTTTTTTTCTTCTTTTTTTCTTTTTTTTCTTTTGTTTTTCTTCTCTCTTTTTTTTGGTCCCGCTGGGGGGGGGGGTGCAATTGCACCCATTGCACCCTCCCCCCCAGATCCGCCCCTGATCTCTGTAAATACACCCTCTGGCGCTGCTGGTCTCGGCGTTGCTGGCTTGGGGGCTTGCGTCGCCAGCAGTCTGCTCTGATGTTGTGCGAAGGTTGGTGGTTTTCAGGCTTGAAGCGAAGCACGACGACGGTGCTTTGGTTATTTACCTCGTCTGCGGTGACCTTCCAAGATGTCAGCCCCCGAGTTTGGAGAAGAGTCGCCAGAATAGCTTCCGCAGCTGCTGGTAGTCCAGTAACTGGCATGGTGGCGCCAATTTTCGTTAAAATTCGAGTGAGTGAGTGAGTAAGTGAGATAGTGAGTGAGTGAGTGAGTGAGTGAGTGAGTGAGTGAGTGAGTGAGTGAGTGAGTGAGTGAGTGAGTGAGTGAATGAATGAATGAATGGATGAATGAATGAATGGATGGGTGAATAAATGGATGAATGAATGGATGAATGAATCAGTGAATGAATGAGTGAATGGATGAGTGAATGAAAGAGTAAATGACTGACTGGCTGATTGACTGACTGAATGAATAGGAAATAAATAAATACATAACTATTAAACAATATTTGTAATGACCCTTCTCCTTGAAGTATGTTTCTGAATTATATTCTAATATGAAATGTGCATTTTGTCCAAATGGAATAGGAACAGACATTGAAACAACAGCACAAAAGTTTTGTGTCCATGCAGCCTACCTTCGTGGAAAGGAGATCGGCCTGCAGCGACGAAGTGGACGATGGGTCTGCAGCGAATGTGAGGAACAAGTACGAGCCTCTTATGCGTGCAAACGCAGAGCAACTCACCTGCTGTGACACACCACTGTTCAAAGTGATACTCACCAGCAGTGCATTCAATTAAAAGCATAGATAAGTACCTGTGCAGTTTATGGGATCCTAACTTACTGCGGTTCAACGTGATACTCACCAACAGTGCATTCAAACGAAAGCACAGATATGCACCTGTGCAGTTTATGGGATCCATATTTACTCTGGTGGGCGCTTGCACTGAAGTATTCTGTGTGTATGTGTGCGCGCGCGCGCGCGTGTGTGTGTGTGTGTGTGTGTGTGCATGTGCGGTTGTGTGTGTGTGTGTGTGTCGTGTGTGTATGTGTGTTTGTGTGTGTGTGTGTGTGTGTGTGTGTGTGTGTGTGTGATTGAGTGAGTGTTTTCACGTGTATGCGTAAATGGCTACGTTTATGGATGGATGGATGTGTGATTAAGAAAAGCTAGTGGTAAAAGAGGATAAACTGAAAGAGATGTACAAGGGGAATATTTTCTCCTACCTTTTTGGGTGTGTTAGGGCAAGCCTCCACTTCCTGCAGGATCCATCCTGGACTCAGCAACAGCAGCAACGTCATCAGCACCACCAATTTCATCCTGGATATCAAACTCTCACATTAAGGACTGTTAGCTATATCTGATGCAACCCTTATCTCTATCTGCAGATTGTATTATAAAGGTTGCTGTAATTGTCATCAGCCATTTACGTGTTTTGCTTTTTTAAGCCATTTACAGATGAATCTCCGAGTTTGACGCTGTGTTGTAAAGCTGTAATGTACTAGAAAGTCGCGGTATCCTTCAGATCACACGCCAGTCCTTTCTACAAGTCTGATGCTTGTTACATGATGTTTCAGGATATACCTCGTTTGATGTGTCGCATGATGTCACTTTGAGCAGCTTCGAGATAGTCAATTCGGTTCTGGATGACTCTAGAAAGCTTCCAAAACGTATATAGGGCGCGAGTGCGGGCATGTGACTCAGAGCGCATGACAGAAAGAGGTGAGAGTGAAAGATGGAAGGTGAGTGCGAAACGTCCTCTACGGGATTGTGTCCTAGATTGAAGTGTTGTCCTGAGAGTGTACACGTGAGATACAACGTTCCAGTGAGAACGCGACGAGAGACAAGTGAAATCGCAACAGATGACACGTGTAAGAAGCAGATAATAGCGATTGTATCCGCACGGGATGGAGTCTAAAAGTGGAGTGCGTTTATGATAATGCTGATTATTGATTTCGTCGCTGTGAATAGACCAGTACGTGAATAAAGTTTGTCTAAAAAGACCACGGGAGTTTTAGACTTCGACATCCCGTCGCAAGCTAGGAGAACTCCGTATCGACAGGATTTTGAAAAGGAGACAAGTCGCAACACTTGCATCTCACACTGCCAAATAATGACGAGAAACATTACTTTCTCTGGAAAACGTTCTCCCCTTCCATCCCAACCTGACTTACTCCTAAACACCTCTCCACGTAACAGTAGTCATGCCGCCTTCAAGCCAATACAGGACACAACTGTTACGAGTAGTTTGTTTCTCTCTCTCTCTTTCTCTCTTTCATAAATACTTTCTGGTTCCTTGGATTGAGACGATGGTCTTTTGACTCTTAGAGTTGGATGTTTCTTGAGCGCGATATTAAAACTTCAGTCCTGTGCGTTCTTATTCTTTATTCAGCATTAGACAGATCTCCACTCTCTCTGCTCCTATCCGATCCGCTCTCTCCACTCCGGTCTCTCTTATTTTATCTCCCAAATTACTGAGATTCCTCTATTTGTGCACACAGACTGCCCCACTTATATTTCCATGATCTTGTACCCTGACTACATCAGCAATACGGTAACTACTGGGGGAGTGGGGGGGGGGGGGGGGGGGGGGCGGAAGACGGCATCCTTCTGTTCGGTCTGGAGTTATTTCCTACTAAGAATAAACGCGCTGTATTGACCCAATTTCAAGGGCACAATACCTGGATGTAGGCCCACATCTCTTTCTACTTTCCAACCTAACGCTAGCTTTTTCCAGCATAACATTCTGCTAAACTTACTGAAAACGGAATGTCTTTATTTAGTAAAACTATGAAGGAATTTAAATGTTAGAGTTTGTCTTAATGCTTCAATAAGGATTAAGAGCATCGTTTGGCCGAAACAAACTTCCCAAATCATATTTGAAGAGATGGCCTTTTCTGGCCGATGGAAAATTTTAATTCTCTTTTTATCGTCATTTATACAATATTCTTAGCATCTTAGTATATATGATCCTATCATTACCTTTTTATGTATGTATATACATATTTCGGGTTATAGACGTTACGCCCCATTTGTCTGAATGCCCCGTGCCTAACCCTAACCGTAACCGTAACCCTAACCCTAACCCTAACCCTAACCGTAACCCTTACCTTAACCCGAACCCTAACCCTAACCCTAACCCTAACCCTAACTCTAACCCAAACCCAGACACGGTACATTCAGGCAAAGGGGCATTCAAGCAAAAGGGGTGTAACGTCCTGCGCCCACATTTTTCAATATACTTTACACTATATTATATTGCACTTCAAACGAAGGTTTTGAATAAATAGTTGGTATACCTTGAGAGAGAGGTAGACAACATCAATATCATATTGCACATTTAACAAAAATTGTCACACTGATACTTGTTTCACATTCCAAAAACGACATGAAAATACTATGAGCCATTTTTAAAAAGGGAAAACACAATCACATGATGGTTCACATCTACTTTAAAATGTATTGTCCTTTGATCAACAAGAAATTTTTTGAAATGACGATATATATTGTTCACGAATTATTTAAGGCACTTCACACACATAACTTTCATGACTATTAGTTATTTACTTTATCCTTACATTAACAAACATGATATATATGTATATGTATATATTTCTTTATTATAACATTATATGTGAACAAGCTTTCAAACGATCATGAGTTTCAGTTTTGGGTAATGAAAAATGAATTACAATTGAATTGCAAATACGTAAACAACGAGAATATGACAACATTATTATGTCACAAAAAAACAGAGCAATACACCATTCTCAAGGTGAGAAACCTCATGTTTCTTGTAATGCAATAAAGGCTTCAACTGGTCATGCATTCTGCCATCATATCTTTCCACCAGAGACGCTCGGCTAATCCGAGCCTCACTACAATGAGCTCGACAGTTATAATGTGATTATGGTTGATGATTACTATAGTGATAGGTGACGTAGGTTGATGATGTCGATAGGTGGTGATGATTAATGAGGTGGACATTGAAAGGTGATGGTGGTTGATGAGGTTGACAGTGATAGGCGATGGTGGTTGATGAGGTTGACAGTGATAAATGATCATGGTTGATGAGGTTGACAGTGATAAGTGATCATGGTTGATGAGGTTGACAGTGATAAGTGATCATGGTTGATGAGGTTGACAGTGATAGGTGATGATGATTGATGAGGTAGACAGCGAAAGGTGATGATGGCTGCCAGGCCTACATAGATGACATTGTGATCTGTAGCAGTGACTGGACTGAGCATATGCCCCAGCTAGAAGCTATTCTGCCGTTTGAGAAAGGCAAACCTGACTGTGAATCTCGCCAAGAGCGAGTTTGAAAAGGCTACAATTACCTATCTTGAGCATGAGGTCGGGAGCAGGAAAGTGCGAACCAGGCAGGAGAAGGTACGGACTATTCGAGAGATGCTGGTCCCTACGAACCGCAAGGCTGTGAGAAGATTTCTAGGCATGGTAGGGTACTACCGCCGTTTCTGCTGTAACTTAGCTCAACTTGTACTATCACTGACAGACCTGTTGAAGAAGGGAGAAGCATTCCAGTGGGATGATGAATGTCAGAAAAATTTTGAGAGACTAAAGCGAGTGCCCTCGTGTAATCCCGTACTTAGGACCCCAGACCCCAGCCAACCTTTCAGACTCATGGTAGATGCCTCTGATTTGACCATGGGCACAGTGCTTGTGCAGCTAGATAAGAAAGACCTTGAACACCCCGTGGCTTATTTCTTCAAAACGTTCCTGTCCCATCAGAGAAACTATTCGGCAGTACAAAAGGAGGCTCTGAGTCTCCTGTCTGCATTACTGCACTTTGAAATGTACCTGAGAAATTCTGTACAAGAAGTGAAGGTCTACACTGACCACAACCCGTTAGTGTTTCTAAAAACCCTTAAGAATAAAAGTTTGATTCTCCAAAAGTTTCCAATAGTCGTGGCCCGCGTGCCTGGTAAGGCCACCATTGTGGCCGACGCTTTGTGTAGGCTAGAATGAATATCCAAGACAAGGGAGTTGCAAAACGTCTGCCGTCCTATTGATCTTATCCGTGGAAATGCGCTATGTTCTTTGATGGAGGGAGTGTCGTTGTTTCCTTTGATCTTGGCCGATAGGGCTGCCAAGAGAAAGAAGACTGATGTGGAAGTGTGTGTGTTGTGTAGGTTTTTGTGTCTGATGTTGCAGGCATGTTTATTCAGTTACTCTAATCCATGGAGCCTCATAGGGAGGGCAAGAAGGTTTTCTGCCTGTGCTTCTATAGAGTTTGTGTATTGCACGGGTTTTAATCATGTGCATTTTAAGCCACTCTGTTTCTTCTGGTTTCCATCAGCGTAACTTCTTATGGAGCTTTTGGTAAAGCGACCCCTCTGTAGCTATGACCAAGTTCCTCCATTCTGAAGCTTCTCGTAATACTTAATGTCCAGAATATTAATTTTGGTTGCATCACTGCATGGGAGCTTGCTTTGGCGTTTCCACCCCTGGTTGCTCATTGATAGGGGTGGGGATGTTCACGTTTCCGTTTTGGGGAGTTTTGTGTATGTGGTGACCACCGTTGTTGTCGCCGCTGTGCATTCCATAATGACCAGGAAGCCTATAAAAATGTCATCTATGATTTTTAAGAAATCTTTAATGGAGAGAAGGCTGTGGCGAGATCACCCCCACCCTCCACCCCCCTTTAATTAAGTTGTCTATTTATTTGCTATGTTTAACATGTTATGTAAAATAGAATTATTATGGCTCCGCCAGCCGTATATGATAGAGAATTATTAGGGCTCGCCAGCCATAGTAACGGATGAACGTTTTATGCCTGCCTTCGTGGGAAAGTGTGCTTCCAATGGTTGAGAGAAAAATAACACTGGAGACTTTGCAGGAGAAAGGTGTCTACTTATATAGAGGCCCTGTGATTGGCTGGGAAATTGCTGACTTCGATGACGGCCATGTGGAAGATATATATATATTCCTGAAAAACGGGGCCCAGTGCCTTCGAAAACAACAACTCCTAAGATCTACCACCACACCGATTATTGCATCACCCTCCACATCAGAAATATGTCATTCGTCAGAAGATGCCAATTATTACGTCACTCTCCACGCCAAAGTTACGTCGTCCCTCGTCTGAAGAAGAGAAGAACGCCAGGTCCGTCTCCCTTGGGTGAAGAGAAGCATACAACCAATTTCCTGTTTCTGTGGAGCGTAGTCGAGTCTAACGCACCGTGGCTGTATCTTGATGACCTTCTTTTGCTGTGTGTTACATCGAATCGTGCATCGACATTGAAGTATGCATTGTAAATTTGCTGTATTCTTGAATAAAAGTTTTGAATGTAAAAAAAAACAAACGCTTGAGAGATCAAAGGCAGAGAGAGGCCTTTATGAGAGAATACAATTTGCTATGGTTTTGAAAGAATGCAATTGCTATCCCCCTTCCCCCCTCTCTTCCCGCCGGTGCCTCCAGACCTGCTATGACGAAATTCCTGAGGGAAGGGGCCCTCGTGAGTGCTGATTGGTTGCTGTTGAACCACGATTGACACGCAGCATGCATTCGCAATTAACAGGTGAAACAGGAGTGTGAGGTCTCGGAGAGATAAGTTATCATTTCTGATCGGCTGGCGGGCCATTCATTATCTTACATGATTGAGTCTAATTAGTGTTGTTTCTGCAATATTATCCCTCAAGCTAACTTTTATTAATTCCCTGATTGACTTGGCATTGTAATTAAAGAGATTTTGACATTTGACCTATGACCTCACCATCTTTCTGTCTTGTTCATGTTTGACGGAATGATTGTGTGAGAGATTGTTACAAGTGGGCCGAGTGAATTCCCTAGACCTTTGACCTTTCAGTAAAACATTGTTAAACGAGCAGGTCCGGCTTTCAACAGAAGGCAGAATGAATGTCCAGTTGAAAGTCATTATACCATTACAAGACACGTGAGTTTTCTCACTTTGAAGATGACGACGACGACGACACTCTCAATTTTTTAGGTATCCAGTTATATCCTCTGAGACCGGAATACACTAGGTTCCGGGTAGGAGCCAAACCTAGTTGTGACAGGGGGGGGGGGGGGGGGGGGGGAAGGTGGAGGGGGGGGGGGGGGGGCAGGGAAAGGAAAATAACAAAAAGATGAGGAGAGAGGGGGGGGGGGGGGGGGGAAGATGGTGGCCGGACAGCTTGGGAGGAAGGGGTCAGAGTGGCATCTGCTGTCCAAGAATTTGGGAGGGGCAGGAAAAGACAGGGTGGTCGCAAGTATCGGTGTCCAACGAGTCTGGTGCGGAGATGGAATGGAAGGGAGTGTCCGAGAGGATGTTTACGATAAAATAAAGATGGCGATGGGACAAAGCAGCGGGGCTGAACCCTGCTGGCAGACTGGAGAGCAGGAACGGGTCACCACAGAAAGCAAAGTCAGCAAGGTTTTGTCCTCCTGTCACAGTGCTAAGGTATTATACTCTAAGTATTAATGGCAACTAAGTCAAACCCTCCCATACTGCAAATCTTACTCAATTAGATGGGACAAATAGTTGACCACTTTCTGATCAAAAAATTGTTTTGGCATCAAGTTTTATATTTATAAAATTCTCACATTAGTACTTGTAGCGCAAAATTAAATCAACGTCTCCATCACAAATTGATCAAAATCATATTTTATAGATCATGGAGTGAGGGATGTAATGTATGAGATGGTTCATTAACACTGTTGCTATGCATATATGCTAAATATGGGTACAAACAGATGGTACATAAACTAATAAAGTGCGTCTAACTTTTCATAATCCTAATTAGTCCTGAGGCCAAGCAGCTCTACCTTTCAAAAGCTTCGGATAGTTGTTGACACCAAAATATATTTGTTCTGATGCGCTAAGGGAATATTCTTTGTAGATATTTTGTAAACAATAACTTTCAAATGAATATAAATAACGTATGATAATTGAAAGAAGTTGGAAAAGAACTCGATGAAAAACGTCTATTTGCCGGTACCGGTTTTGGAGTTGCGTCCCTTGCATACGGGTTTTTAACCTAAACAATGGCGGTTGACAAGTGCATTTCGCACTGCTGCGAGGACATTACTTCTCTAGATTTAGCGAGTTTCACAGAGATTAATTGGAATATCACCATATGGTCAAGCAAGCAGTGGAGTAGTTTAGACGGCAAAGAACGTGTGATAGCTGAGAAACTTCTTGCTTTACAATCAAAGCCTGAAAGTGAAACGCGTTGCTTTTACCTGTAATGTTACAATCGTTTCACAAACAAACGAAGAATCGAACAGGCGCAGCGTTGCTTTTAGAATGGCAAAGCTGGGGGAGCTGTTTCACCGAGGAAAAAAATGAAACCACAAAGACAGAACAGCCGAGAATTGACTACCAGGAGCGAGCATACCCTGCCTCCTGTCTGTATTGTGTGCAGAAAGACAAAGTCTAAAAAATGCAAATCGACAGGGACTTGAGCTCCAGAAAAACTCGTACAAGTAAGTTGAACGTTATACTTTCGTAACATTTTAGTAAAAACTAGTTGATTGATTGCCTGATTGATCATTTGAGGTCTATTTACACCATAATAATGTGCGGAAAATAGTGTTGCTTGTTGCACGAAACCAAGTTAAAGGGGCAGTCTAGGAAAAATAAATAATGTCCAAAGAAAGTCAGTAGGTAGGAGGTATATGACAAAAAAATGAACATGATCTTAGGCTCAAACAATCCCCAGAATACAGATTTAAGGTACAAAAATGAACAAAGTGGTAAATACGCATAAGTTTTAGTGCGATAATGAGTGCGCAAATGTTGTATTTTATTTTTTTAACCAGATTTTCGGCGATGATCTTAGAATGTCGTCTTACCAAAGTGGATGCTAGTAACGATTTTTTGGAAACAAAATTAACCATGATCTTAACATTAGTTTTACCTGAAATTTGGCAAACAAACAGAGATATGGATAACCTATACAGCAAACTATATTTTATCCCTCCAGGTTTACTGGAGGTCCTACAGACTTTATCTGTCTGTGTGTGTGTGTGTGTGTGTGTGTGTGTGTGTGTGTGTGTGTCTGTCTGTCTGTCTGTCTGTCTTGACTCCACGGCTTATATCTCACAAACTACTGGACAGATTTTCTTGAGATTTTGCACACTAACTGTATGTATCAAATTTTCAGAATTGAGGCTTGAACAGAAAGTGGTTTTTGAGGTCGTTCCTCCCTAAAGTGTCAATTGATGGAATGGCGAGGGCTGTTTAAATAACGGAATGGCGAAATTCTGACGTGATCAAAGCTGACAGAACAATGCCTAGCAGCGGCGGCTAGGTGGGGGGTGGGGTGGGGGAGAGAGAGAGAGAGAGAGAGGGAGGGGGGGGGGTTGTCCACCTGCGCGGCCAGTTCATTAAACTCTGGGAACAGCCACTCAGTCTCTTTTTTCGAGAGGTTGCTGGTTCGAACCCGGCCTGCTTTTTGTGTGTTTTTTTTTTGTTTTTCCCCCTCTTTTCTCGAGAGATTGCGGCAAAACCTGGAGGTTCAGCGCCAGCGGTTTTTATTAGCAGCTGCTACCGCAACTCTCTGCAATACACACAACTGTGTGCATGTGTGAACAAACAGTCGGCGTTGGTGCAGGAAGACATGGACAACACAAGTGACACTGACAGTAGTGATTATGACACTGATATGTATTTTAAAGGAGACATTGATTCCATTGATTCAGTCTGGGAATGATTTCAACAGCATTGTGTTTGGGTGGAGATTGTGCAACCAAGAGATGCGTAGAAGGAATAGTTGGTGGCGCGTGCACATTGCTACGTATGTTGACTATCATTAAGGGAGGCAACTCGAATGATTTGAGAAAAACGAGTTTTTTTATTCTTAATTAATTGCTAACCAAACCTAAAATCACTAACATACTCCAGTACATGAATTATTGTAATATTTGAACATGCCTATTTACATTAGTCGGGGGGGGGGGGGAGTGAAAACACAATTTCAATTTTTTTAAACTTTGTACCTGTTCGCGTGAAAAACGAATTTCAGAAAGAAAAAAATCTCATAATTTAGATTCTACCCAAAGTAATTGTATTTCAAAATGTCATGTACTAGGTGTCTTCTATCAAAATGTGTCAAAACATTTCAGTCTAAACTTGTAGCCGACACTTCCTTTTTTCTAGGGCTGATAGAACTGCTTGGCCTCAGGACTAAATGATGAGAGAGAGACAACCGTTCTGCACTTCGCCACATCAGTTATGAATCACCGACGCTAGTTTTGCTGACTATACATGTTTTATTGCACTCTGATAAATTTGTGTCGATCTCTGACAACTGTTGTCGCTATCCGAAAAAGGTTGTCATTTTTGTAAATGACTTTCGGTTGTAAACAATGTATAGTTCTTGGTGCCTAAAGATGACTACATATATCATTCTCATTTTAATGCATACTTATGATGTGGATGATGATTGTTGACTGCATTGTGGCAGAAATAATTGATTTTGTTTCCACCAACTGCAAAATGTGTTATGTTGCTAGTGGTTAGAAATGTGTTTTCTGATTCTACAAAGTTCTGCTTTTTCTTTGGCTGATGTCAGCTGCTTGTATCAGTAAACGCTTGTCATCGTTTCGTTGACCATTACTGCAAATCCCCTTTTGGTGTTTGCTGGACGACAACGATGACAAGGAACTCCTTGCAAGGATCGTGGCCAGCAAGGCAGTAGACAGAGGCTGAGAAGACCTCAGCAGGCCGTTTGTTCCTCTGTGTCCTAGTGGTCAGAGCGTTTGACCAGCAGTCACTTGCGGCTGACGGGTGTGGTGTTCGAAGCTGCACAGATCCTAGAGTTACATCCTTGGGCATGGTGCTTCACCCACATTGCCTCTGCTACCGAGGGGTAAAACTGGTTACTGGGAGTTGCACAGTGGCGTCCTGCGGTGAAATTCCCTCCCAAATATTTCTATTAAAAGGGACACAATACAGATCATCATCATCATCATCATCATCATCATCATCATCATCATCATCATCATCATCATCATCATCATCATCATCATCATCATCATCATCATCATCACCATCACCATCATCAGCATTATCATCATCATCAGCATTATCATCATCATCATCATCATCATCGTCATCATCATCATTTGAGACTTTGCCGCATACCAGTGTTAATCGCACTACGATATACCAACATTGCCCGCTCAGGTACCCGGTTTTACTTCTGGGTGGGGAGAGGCAATGTTAGTTAAGCATCTTGCTCAACGATGCAGTTCTGAGAACCGCACAGCTTCGAACGCCGTACCCGCTAGCCGTAAGGGATTGCAGGTCAGGCGTGCTGACCACTCAACCACAGAGCCTTGCACTCTACACACTGTGTGTACTGTGTCTGCCACCGCACTGGAGCATGTCGTTGGTGCCTTAACGAACCATCACTCTTCGTCCTGAGATTGCGTGAGTTGTTTTGTTACATCTATATCAACAGTAAACACAAAGTGCTTACATTTTGACCCAGGCTATTGTTTTAATGCAGCATCTTGTGTTTATGCATGTTTTGTTTACGTTAAGATAAAAGCAAAAGGTTATATAAAGCACCCAGACAAAAGGTTATTGTGATATTATTCGTTTGTTTTTTTTAAATACTTTAGTCAAATGAGGAAACACAATTAAAGTTTCTGAATTGTTTAGATGTAAAATGTATGCCTTTCAAACTTTTGTCATACGAACTTCGACCCTTGCCATACCAAACCTATATCTTTAGTGTGTTTGTTGCTGCTACTGTTGCTGCTTTTGTTGCTGCTGCTGTTTCTGCTTTTGTTGCTGCTGCTAATTCTGCTACTGTTGCTGCTGCTGTTGCTGCTGTAGATGTTAATGGTAATAATAACACATTGTTAATGTTTTGATGTGCACCTTGCTGTGGAATATGAATTCCAACAACAATTTTCCATGACATCCACCCAGCAACGCCATTTAGGTCACGCTTACTCTCCTTCATTGGCAAGTGTGCAGCTGACAGTCAGTTGCACGGACACCATTTTGCCCTGGTCTGTATGATCCAACTAGACTGTAAATGTTGATGGTTTGTCTAAATTGTTTCCAGTGGTGGACTCTGTGAATGGTGTCACTGTCAGGTCATCTTGTCCTGTATCTCAACTGTCTGCGCTGGAGAACGACACTGGGCCAACGAGGAGTAAACTGACTGGATTGCAGTGTTTCCTTCTTCCTTGCTGTTGAAGGGGATGCAGAATGAGTGAGAAGAATGTTTGAGTGTAGCATTTACTGCTTACACTCCCCTTGTGAGTTGGGAGTAAGAATAATACACCCACCATGTTTTCCCATGCGATAACCAGGGAAAGCGTGACTTGACTTACTAGCTTTCGTGATTTCCGTGATCAATGGCCTTAGATGGTGCACTGACGCTGATAGATCGTAACCGTTTATTCATTCATTCATTCATTTATTCCTCCATTCATTCATTTATTCATTCATTCATTCATTCATTCATTCATTCATTCGTGCATTCATTCATTCATTCATTCATCCATTCATTCATGTATTCATCTCACATGGTGAGAGAGTTATGCTACTTTCAACTTAGACATATATTGGACACTACTTAAGAGAGGAGTTTGTAAATCATTGTACATCGTGTTTTAAATTTTTGTTTTTCTTTTTTTGCTGCTTTTGTATTCTTTCTTCTTCTTTTTTCCCACCTGACTTTACATTGGGCATACAGTAAATTTTGTTGACCGAAAATCTACATCATTGTCATCACGTTTATATTTTTCATTTGCTCTTTGTGACAACGAAAGGGTTAGTGTTGCTTATCAGTATGACAAACTAGAATGAGTTCAATGTTCCTAGACAAAACATGTGTATTTCCACAAAATCATTGGTACTCGTGTATACACAATACTGATGTTAACCCTGACACAGAGATAAACATGTCCATGATCTTCTACTCAGTGGAGACGTCTGCCTCCAAGTTTAACAGACTTGTGCCAAGACCTGCATCTCCACTCACTGTTTTCCAGCCCACTCTTCCGCACACACAGTCTAGCATGAGAAGGGGAGAGAACCCTGTGCAGTAGGCCTCCTTCAGTTGTGACGACCATGGGACTGGGTCCTGGAGACGCTTTGTGGTTGCAGGTTGAGCTGTGACTGTGCAACAGGATCCCGTAACGGCAGTCTCCGTGTTCTTGCTGGCTTTTTCACCAGCTGACAAACAGCAAAGCTCACGTACACGTGTGTATACCATGCCTGCACGAAGATATACACATATATTTTCTCATTCAGTCGCTAACTTACTTCATGACACACGAGCAAGCAAACATGTATGCACACACCATTGATAGCTTGCTAATAAACATGCGTATTTTCACACATACACTCCCATGTCCATATACACTTTCAAGATAAAACTGTTATAAACAAAAGGGAAGTAAGGCGCGAAATGCATATACTTTACAGACATAGTTTGTTACAGCCAAACTTACCCAGTGCCACACACTCTTGTAGACATGGGGTATGCACACGACCTAGCACACAGGCGTGTGTAACACGCTCAAGCGCCGTACATCAACAAAGAAATGTACACACATACAATCATTTACAAACACAGCACGCACGCATTCACGAACACACACATAAACGCACACACAAACACAGGCACAATCACACCACGCATATGCACGAATAACAAACACGCATGAAGATACAGTATAACTAAAGCGCGAGGATATACATGAACGTAATAACACGCGCACTTATCACACAGGGGAACACACTAGCACACACACATAAACACACAAACACACACACACACATACACACACACACACACACACACACACACACACTCACACACACGTACATACACAAATATAGAGAGACATATAGTGAGAGACAGAGAGAGAAAGAGAGAGACAAATAGAAAGAGAGAAATAGGTACACAGACAGAATGATAGAAAAACTATTTGACTAACAAACAAGCAAACATACACAGACATAAACACACACACACACACACACACACACATACACGCACACACAAACACACACACACACACGGACGGACAGACGGACGGACGGACGAACAGGCAAACTAACAGCTTCAGTGCATGCGCCTACCACAGTAACTATGGATCCCATAAAGTGTACAGGTGCTTATCTATGCTTTCGTTTGAATGCACTGCTGTTGAGTATCACATTGAACAGTGGTTTGTCACAGCAGGTGAGTTGCTCTCCGTTTGCACGCATAGGAGGCTGGCACTTGTTCCTCACATTTGCTCCAGACCCATCGTCCACTTCGTCGCTACAGTCCGATCTCGCTTCTATAAATGTTGTCTGCATGGACACATGGAATACCGGGAACAAGTGGAAAATGCTTATTATAGGAACAACAAGCTGTCCTTTCGCGATCAACCTCAGGAAAGCTGGCGACAAGATCCGCAACGCGGTAATGCTCGGCCGCATAGGCAACCCATAATCCCAAGACCAGCGAGCAACCTCGTCCAAATCAACACCGTGGACGAACAACTCGAAAACACAAAGCTCTACCGGCATGGATGGGCTAACAAAGATCTGCAAACCCGAGCCCGTAGCCCTCCATGTGCATCGAAGTCCTGCAGCCAGCAACCTTGCTTCGTGGAACCCCAGTCAGCTGAGCTTCATAAAAGATCGACCTCCGACCTTGCCAACACTCATGGCAACCACACATACGTCGATGACTTTAACGCGTCACACTTGCCCAATCCGAATACACGTGCAGATTATGGAGCAGAGGGCAATCGCCAGGTAATGACGTCATCAAGTGCGCCTACCACTTACAATGAGGATGCCGCAGAGAATAACTCTGATTCGTCGCGCCACGTTGAGCCAAATGCACGTGCTAACCGCCCACCTAGTGGCAATCTGCATGCGCACAATGAAAGCACGAAATACACGATAGAGCGCACACAGTCTACGCAGCAGTCAAGCGATGGTATACTCTCCCAGAGTTCAATATTGACATGGCTGCTACCACAGATGGAGGGAGAAGCAAGTACCGTGGAGGACACACGCAGAACTACATATGAAGCTGACCCAGAGGAAGAAACTGAAGACGAAACCTTTAGGGGCTCAGGGTCTCCTAGACGGAACAAAGCAAATTGTGTCGTCGGTCATTTGCTCAGATTTAATCCAAATTTAGGCAATTTTGGTCAGAATGTAGGAAATTAACTGTAGATTCAGGACATGTAAGTTACAATAGCTGAGTTGTATTGAAACTGAGTCTAAGCTATGATATCTGAGAAATCTGGAATTTTAAATGGTACCTACCATTAAGACACAAAATTTTCACACACAGATCACTAACACTCTTGGCACTCTACACATCTCTGTATCTATGTCATATGTGTGGCCTAAGCCTCTAGCTGTGGAATGCAAGCAATACAATTTTTTTTTTCATTTTTATCAGAACAGTCCCAATTTGTTTTGAAAATATGTCCAAATTGTGTCCACCACAACAATTATCATGCACTCATAGTTGCAAAAATAGAGTTTCACGCCATAGCTCTTGCAAAGTAGAGCATGCACACAAACTTTGAAGAAGATATCTTTATAAACATGAAAGTTGCAGTGTCCTAAGTGTCGAAACATAGTCGATTTTCGGAGAAAATCGCACCCAAAACCAAAGGTTAAAAAATGGCTGCCCCGCAACCTAGTTATCCCCTAGAAAAACCTAGATTGTGAAAAAATGACCTAACTTATGCAAAAAACATCAAGTGTGTGTGAAAATACTATCATATTTCTATTCAAAAACACCACACATGTATGGGTGTGTGAAAATCAATAGTTTGTCAATATTCTAGGTGACCCTGTTCCCTTAAGAAGGAAAAAACAGATACGTCCGAAATGAATCCCCTAGTGACAACCTACTAGGAAGGAAGTACAGAAGCCTCACATAAACAGCTCCGAAAAGACTGCAACAACAAGTAGGGGTGCATCTTCCAACACCTGGCGGGGCAGGCTGAGAAAGCCCCCAGAGGCCGGGAGCCGCGTCTCCAAGGGAGATTCTACTTCAGCCTGATGGTCAGGCCATGGCCCTGGCAGACTTGAAACCACTGAAACAGACCGTCCCTCGACACGCAGGCAAGTTGAGACAGAGTCTCACACACGTGATATTGTTTGTTGGAACATTGAGGGTCTAGCTTCCAGATTAGGTGAACCAGGATTCCTGAAGTATGTCTCATCATATTCTATTTGCCTTTTTCTTGAATCTTTTACAGCGGAAGGTTTTGATTTTGGCCTCTTCCTTGATAAATACTGTGTGTTTCACTCGCCAGCTCTGAAGCTTACTAGTCGAGGACGACGCTCAGGAGGAGTTGTCGCTCTTGTTAAAAAAAACATCTCTTATCAAGTGTCACAAATACCGTGCGACTACGACTTTATGATAATACTGAGAATCACTGAGCGTTCATGCCCTAATACCATATCGTGTGTGTCTACATTCCCCCAATCGACTCGCCGTCTTATTGTGCAAAAGAATCGAAAGGTAATGTATATATCTTGGAAGATATGGTACTACAACTTCAACAGACATATCAGGACTTTTAGTATGTGGTGACCCTAACGCAAGAACTGGCATGTGGAATATACATGACAGGAACAAAGACGAGATGTACGAACAGGACCACGATGAATGTTTATAAAGTTGCTCATGTTCCCAGTTAATACATGGACGGAAATCGTGCGACCAAACAACAAACCAACTTGGCAAAATTCTAACAGCTATATGCAAACTACCCCATTTTTGTATCCTCACTGGTAGTATTGACAATGACAGAGAAGGAAATTTTACCTTCGTATCTCAGCAAGGCAACAGCGTGGTTGATTACTGTCTTCTCGCTATTGGTCACTTTGATTTTGCTGTATCCCTCAAAGTAGCTGATCAAATCTATTCATGCCACATGCCACTAGAAATAAACATAAGCCCAAAATACGAGTGTGTTAAAAAAACAGAGAATGGAAAAAGATAAATCGAGTGGTCTGGGACAAGGATAAAGAAGAAGAGCTAAATGTCAAATTGCAAGAATCTTCCTTCAAAGAAAATATAAAACAAGCCCAACACACTATTAACAACTCTGATGAGCGCACTTTATACAACTTTTCTCAGATACTTGTTATCATGGATCGACTGATGTAGAAACGACTGGCGTATGATCTGAAAAATACCACGACGTTCTAGTACATTACAGCTTCACAACACAGCGTCAAACTCGGAGATTCATCTGTAAATGACCCAACCTAACACATTTTGGACTCTGAAGAAAACATTTAGAAAAGTCATGTAAATGGAATATCCTGAGTACATCTATATTTTTTTTAATCTTGAAAAAGCAAAAAACTTAAATGGCTGAGGACAATTACAGCAACCTTTATACTACAACTAGCCGCTTCGCGGCCAGGCATTGCGCAAAGCGCCAAAGCCACATACAAAGCCAAATTCTTCAGCCCCCATTTTATTTTCCTCATTACATAGCCTTGATAACCCAAAACTTTGTTCACAGATCTTCATCATCTGAATTTACCTACCCACACTTTACCTACCCATCTTGTTTGTGCCCACTTCCGGTTACCATGGCAACACCATGATTTTAACCCCACCATGACCTGACCCCGGCCCACACCTAACCCCATACCAGGTTTTAAGTCGATGGGAATGAAACTGTGTACTCCTGTGTCTCAGGCGGCTTCGCCGCCCTCGACACAGTCGTGCATTGTTTCTTCAGCCGCCATTTAGTTTTTCTCGTGACGTAACCATGGTAACCACTTTTTTTGCATAGATCTTCATCATCTCACTTGACCTACCCACACACCAAATTTCGGTCAAATCGGAGCACTTTGAGTTTTCGGCGGCCATCTTGTTTGTGTCAACTTCCGGTCACCATGGCGACACCATGTTTTTAACCCAACGTTGACCTGACCCCGGTCCACACCTAACTCCATACCAAGTTTCAAGTCGATGGGAATAAACATGTGGAAACGTATGAGTGTCACACAGACAGACAGACAGATAAACACACACACACACACACACACACACACACACACACACACACACACACACACACACACACACACAGCGAAAATATATATACAGATCTGCAGGTAGAGTTAATGGTTCTATCAGTAATAGCTTACAGTCCTTGGTGTGAGAGTTTCATGTCCATGATGAAAATGGTGGTGCTGATGACGTTGCTGCTCTTGCTGAGTACAGGATGGATCCTGCAGGAAGTGAAGGCTGGCCCTAACACACCCAAAAAGGGAAAAGAAAATATTCCCCTTGAACATCTCTTTCAGTTTATTCTCTTCTACCACTGTCCTTTCCTAATTACACATACATCTATCAATAAACGTAGTTACATACTAATATACGTGGAAACACTCACTCAATCACACACACACACACACACACACACACACATACACACACAACCGCACACGCACACACACACACACACACACACACACACAAACACACACACACACACACACACATACACACAAACACACACACACACACACATACACACACAACCGCACATGCACACACACACACACACACACACACACATACACACACACACACACACACACACACACACACACACGGACGGA
>JAWQFJ010029980.1:25000-33772 GCA_034096865.1 Theodoxus fluviatilis | reverse complement strand
CCCCCCCCCCCCCCCTAGCACTCCCCCGCTGGTCGGCTCCTAGCTCCGGCTAAAGCGCCTGTTTTCCCTCATCCCCGCTTCCCCTCCTTGCTCTAATATACGGTTCAATCCTCAGGGAGCCATACGCGCCTTACTCCTTTAGGGGCTTCCCCGACTGTTCCCCTGCATTAGGCACCCGGCCCTGCCTCATGGGCCCCCCACGGCCTATTCAAAAGCCCTCCGCAGGTACCCATGCGATTTCTCTTACAACCTGCCCGTAGGTATTCGCCTCGGGGCGTTTTTTTTTCCAGGCCGCCGATCTATCCCGTGCTGCGGCCGCCCATCGTTCATCCATTCAGTTCCTAATTGATGCTTTTTTCTCCTCTGGAAACCCACCTGGTCCCCGTCCCTTCCCAGGGCACGCCGCTCCACCAGGCCTCACCGGGTTTTGCTAACCAACCCCTTCCCATTCAACAACCCTGACAATGCCCTTCCTCCCCCCCGGCAGTCGGTCCACCCTTTCTGGACACGTCGGGGTCGCACTTCACGGCCGTGAGACATCTTTCCCTACCCCTCCTGTTACCCGTCACGCTCCACGGACCTAATGCAATGCCACTCCACCACTAATTATTGGATCCATTGTTTCCCCCCCCGAGGCAGTCAAGGCATTCCTACCCCTATATGGCAGGCGCTTCGTAATTCCCCTGCTCTGCTCCGATGCGGGGGTCGCATCCCGGTGCCCGGCCACCCCCTCCCGTGGCCCTGCAGGCGTGCCCCTCCTCCGTAGCTGGACACCAACGGGGGGAGCCAGCTTCGCCCGCCAGATTCTCGCAGGAGCCCCTCTAGAAGACGGTCGGCAGCCTCTCCTTTCGTCGGGACCCCGGCACTCGTGGGCCGAACAGTCGTCCCTCTCGTGTCCGCACGCCAGTTTGTCTTTCCTATGCTTCCCTGGGGCGGAGCCCTCCTGGCGGACGGTGGCATTTAAGCAGTCTCGTGTTGTCGCTACGACATTGTGTGTGTGTTGTCTCTGCATTGTGAGAAGTCGCGGCCTCTCTTGCGTTGCCCTAGTCCTTCTTCACCGTCCTGTCCCCATCAACGCAGCGATAAGTAGGCAGCTATCGTGCCCGCCCTGAACGCCCAACGATCACATAGCCTAGCCCTTATTAGTCACTGCCCTGGTCGCATCCTCAGAGCCCCAATTTCACCCGAGCAGACCCCGCACCCTCGACGGAGCGAACGGGCCCGGCATGCAAACCCTGATTCGGCGGGCGCGTTCAGTTTTCCACTGTTTCGCGGCCAGTCCGTACCTGGCCGCTTCTACATAAAAGAGAGAGTGGGGCGGGGGGAGGTTATTGGAACGATCGAACTCTGATGGGTTGCCGTGGGCCCAGAGGGGCACATGGCGCGAAGAATGCCCGTTTCCACGAATCGTAGAACAAGAACATAACCCACGCCGTCCGCGAAGGCACACAGCTCCCCCTGCCATTCCCCACTACGATTTGGTCTCCAAATCTCATCACTTTGCCGCCAGACGTGGATTGGGCCCTGACGCCTTTAGTCCATCGGAGCGGAGACACTGTTTTTACCCAGCGCCCCTCCAAGGCCAGGGCCGGATGAATTGCACCGGCGCCACCCATCCAGACAACCTGTCGCCCCCTCCCAGTTCATACGAAACACTCCTTCACCTGTCCCGAGCACTCACATCCCCCGCTGACAATGCTCGATGGGGGGGAGCGTGCTGATGGCGGGTTGCAAACCGCCCTCCCCACCCAACGTCGGGGTTAATGGAGCAGAGCTCATTCCTCAGGTTTGGCACGGAGATCACCAGAAAAAACCCACGCCCAAGGGCTCAACAGAGACCCGGTGCTTCATGGCTCCCCCGGTGACGTATGCGCCCGCCCTTTGTCTCAGGTGGGCCACGGGTTCCCCGTGTTTCCTCTTCGGTGTGGCACGGTCCCGTCGACGGGGGTGATCAACATTGGTCCCCCACCTCCCCTCTTTTGTTCCTCGGGTGACTTGCGGTGCACGAGCCTCCGCCAGATCCCCCCCGCTATTTCACACCCCCTACTCCTGACCAACGTACCCCTGCTCACCCACTTGTCTGACTAAAGGAGAACTCCCCTCCGACAGCTCAGCTACGCCTGCTCTAGTACCGGCCACCCTCTTCAGGGCCACTTCGTGGGGGGGAGGGGCTTCTTCTCCCAGAGAGAACTAACAATTGGTCAGACTCCGTTCCATTTTTTTTAGGTTTTCCTTGTTTATTTCCAATGTGAACTTTGTATAGTCTGCACACCAGTCCTCCCCTTACCGGTCTCCGGCCTCGATCCCTCTCCACTCGCTCTCTAGTTCCGCTTTACTCGACTAGGTGGCTGACATCGCCACATGTCCCATGGCTATCGCGACTCACGCCCCTCCCATCATTACATGTGTTTTGCATTCCTTCTCAGCACTTTCTGGGGGGGGGGGGTATGAATGATTCCTCCCCCCCCCCCCTCCCATGCCCTGTTCCTCGTCCTCATTATGATGACGCTGACTCGATTGTAACAGCGAGCCGCCACGGACCGCCGAGTGCCGTGGTTGAGGTTGCTGCTGATCCTGGTGTGGTTGAATGTGATGGTTTGCTGCTTCTGATGATTGATTGAATGGATGGTGATTTATTTCTGTTTCTGTGTTGTTCTACGTTCCTCCCCCCTGCCCTGCCACCGGAGCTTCTTCCCCACGCTTATCGGCGGTTACTTCATGTCCCCTAACCATTGTACCCCTGACAATAATCCTGTCTTTATCCCACTCCCTCTCTCACACCACCCACGGAGGCGGCGGGAAAGAGTAGGAGATTTGTTTTCCCAGCCAAGGACTTTCAGACACTGTCTAGGGACCTAGACGGTATAGAGTTTTTTTTTCAAGTAAAACGCTGGTGGTCAATTGCATGGTGTTATGACCTAACAACAACAGACCATCCCTACATCACCATCATCATCATCCTCATCATCATCACCATCACCCTTCCACCATCCCCCTTATCATCCTCAACCTCAACGTCCCTCGTCGTACGTCGTCGTCCCGATCCATCGTCATCCATCTGGTCCGTGACTGACATTGCTGGGGGGGGGGGAGGAAGTGTGATCTTGATAACCGCACCTGAATGAGGATGAGCGAGCCAATTGCATTGCTAGTCCGCAGTGTAGTCGAAGCGGACTAGAGAGCGGGCGTGGGATATCCGCCGCGCATTACGGCACCCCCCCCCCGGTGTCAAGACTAATCCAAGTTTCACTGTACCAACAGAAACCACAAAAAATGGAACCGCACGTCTGACCCATTATGTAATTCTACTCGTTAGCAGAAGGTGGGCCCCTGCCGTAGGTCCGTTCACTCACACGGAGCAGTCCGTATGCGCTCCTTTCGGACTGTGCTCCTCCTTCTTCCGGCCAAGTGGTACCAAGGGACCTTGTCCATTCGTAGGTTTTCAATAGGGGACTGCGCGTGAGCTCGTGCACCGCAAGTCCCCGCGAGAAACGCAGGCGTGGCCATGGGGCTTCCACCCCGTCGATAGAAGGCACCGTCCCCCCACCCGCCGACGGAGACCACTGGGACACCCGTGGCCACAGAATAACCGGGCGGGCTCACCGGTCGGTGCGCCAATTGAAGCCCGTGTCTGCCGGTTGAGGCTCCCCGTGTCCGCTGCCCGTTGCCCAAAACCTGCTGATGAGTTCCCCTCTGTCTCCCCCCCCCCGACGTTGAGTGGAGGTCAGTGGCGCCCCGCCCCTCAAGCACGCTCACGAGCATCATGTCCGCGGGTGAGTGGTCCGGGACAAGGTTGAATGTGTCGCTGATTGGCCAGGGCGAACAGTTGTTTCTGATGGTGGCGCGGTGCCATTTCATCCGTTTGGAGGAGTCGCTGACCAGTATGTCCGATGTACCAATCGTCAGGGCATCCTCTGCGGCACCTGATGAGATATACCAAATCTCTGGAATGGCAGGTATGCTTGCCTCTGACGTGGTGTACGGTCTGGCCCCTGGTAATCGTCGTCTCCGTGCAGATGATTGCGCACGTGGAACACCGCGCCGCCTTACAGGGTTGCATGCTGCCGTCCTCCGTGGGGTGGTGGTCGGGGAATTTGCTGCGGACCAGCAGACTCCTCAGGTTAGGTGGTTGGCGGAAGGCGAGGACAGGAGGAGCCGGAAGTGCACGAGAGAGGCGCTCGTCCTCACTGAGGAAATGTTGGAGACTCCTAATCACCTTCCGCAGCTTCTCCGCCCCAGGGAAGAAACTCGCGACTAGAGGGACTCTGTTGGCCCCCGAGTGCCTGTCCCGACGAAGAAGAAGCTCCTCCCGTCTTTTAGTAGTGGCCCTGTAGAACTGCCGGTCGATGCTCCCACCGTGGTGTCCGCTACGGAGGAGGGCCGCCTTCAGTCCCCGGAGGTGCCTGTCACGATCCCCCGCATCGGAGCAGATTCGGTGGATCCGAAGCGCCTGTCCATAGGGGATGGACTGCTTGACATGCCTCGGGTGGGAACTGGAGTGGTGGAGCATCTGCATGCTGTCCGTGGGCTTACGGTACAGGGAGGTAGTGAGCTGTCCATCCGTTATGGTGACCCGAGTGTCCAGAAAGGTGACCGACTCCTTGGAGAAGGTCATAGTTAGTTGAATGGTAGGGGAGAACCCGTTGATCTCCTGGTGGAGTTCCTGGAGGGCCTGTTCCCCGTGGTTCCAGATGAGAAACAAGTCATCAATGTACCTGATGTAGAAGCTGGGGCGCAGGGGGCGGCTGGAAAAAAAACCCTCTTCGAACCTGTGCATGAAGAGATTCGCATACTGCGGGGCGAATCTGGTGCCCATGGCTGTGCCGTGCCTCTGCAGGTACATTTTGTCACCAAAGGAGAAGGCGTTATGCTCGAGGATGAACCGAATGAGAGCAAGGATGGTATCGGGAGAGGAACAGTCGCTTTCGCGTAGAGCCGACGCGGTGGCTGCTATGCCCTCCTCGTGGGGGATGCTGGTGTAGAGGGCTGCCACATCCATCGTAGCCAGTAGCGTATTCTGAGGGACCCTTCCGTGTCCTGCCAACTTGTTGAGGAAATCAGTGGTGTCCCTGCAAAAACTCGGCGTTCTCTCCACGATGGGTCTTAAGATTCCCTCCACATACCCCGATATCTCCTCACTAATGGTTCCTCTCCCCGATACTATGGGGCGGCCCGGGACGTTCTCCTTGTGTACCTTAGGAAGAAGGTAGAATACCCCCAGCCGGGGGTCGCTGGGAACGAGTCCCGATATGGAGGGCTGCAAGTCAAGGGGGAAGGTCCCTATCAGTTGGCGTAGTTCCCGTAGGTGTTGGCCGGTGGGATCCGTTTCTAGGGGTGTGTAGTGGGCTGGGTTCGAAAGTTGGCGTTCGGCCTCGTTCCGGTAGTCAGTGCGGTTCAGGATGACAGTGGCCCCTCCCTTGTCCGCAGGCTTGACGATTATCCCTGGGTTGGACTTCAGGGTCTCGATGGCCCTCCGTTGCAGAGGCGAGAGGTTGTGGACAACCTTCTGCCTGCTGTGGATGAACTGGGTGCTGATGAGTTTACGGAGGCTCTGAGCATAGAGGTCAAGTTTCAAGTTCCTGCCTTCTGCTGGAGTGAACCTAGAGCTACGTTTGACGTTTCCGCCCTCTGTGCTGGACTGGTTCGTGTTCGTGGAGTCATTCTCGAAGAAGTACTCTTTGAGTCTGAGTCGGCGAGAGAATACAATTGGTCAGACTCCGGTCATTTTTTGTGTTTTCTTTTTTTCCAGATGATCAGCTGAGCCAGCGTGCGAGCAAGTGTGTGAGTTAGTGAATGAATGAATGAATGAATGAATGAGTGAATGAGTGAGCGCGCGAATGAGTGAGCATGTGAGCGAGTGAATGAGCGAGAGAGACAGAAACTGAGTGGGTTAATGAATGAGAAAGAACAAACGAATCTTATTTTACAAGGGTAGTGAATTAAGCATTAGTGCCTTGCTAGCATTCAACCCTTGAGGAAAGATATTCAAGTGTAGTACAAAGAGAGAGCAGGGCTAGGGGTGGGGGTGGGTGGGGGTGGGGTGTTGGGAATTATTCTAGCAAGAAGTTTACAGCCTCTGAAACATATATTAAGTTGTGTACATGTGTAATACTCCTGAAACACTTTAGTACTGAACTTATGATAACATTAATCCAATAATATCTGCACGTTTGCAAATGTTCTAGGCATCTAGACACTGATAAAGAATAACAAACGGCCGAAGTCTCTCATCTGACCCCCACCCCACCCCGACCTCCCATCAGCTGGAACCCGCAGCTGCCGGGTTTTCGAGGCCTGCTGCAGTGGCTCAGCCAGGGGCGGCCCCAAGCAGCCATAGACGGATGTACAAGGGACGCACCTTTAGTCATCGCATTGTCTTAACATTAGATGAAGGTGTGGGAAATGATGTTGCCGGATGATGTTTGAGAATATCTGTCCCAGAGTAAGATAAGCTCAATTTGAAAAATCATGTTATGCGAGGCTTTTGCAGGAACAGTTTTCCTCGTCCTTTCAATGCTATTGCTTTGAACAAGCTGGTTAGATGATAAGATACTCGGCCATCTTCTATCTTTTTCAAACGCACATACTTATTCAATTGTAGACGCTTATGAAAAGGAAAAATGTCAAGCATTTCCATTTTATTTGCAGTGTTGAGAGATTCATTGGTGATCATAAACTTAGAAGCTTTTCTATACCCTAAATTCACTCTTGTCAATGTTGCTGCACTACATTCATTCCACAAGATAATGTGTAATTGATGTGTGATAAAATGTGGGCACTGAAATATATTTTGTAAGTTCTCAGTGTTTACAAAGTGTCTCAGCTTTGATAGTGATATAGATTATTTGATATATTTTGGTACATCAGATCCATGTGCTTTACTAGTATGAATGAATGAGAGAGAGAGAGAGAGAGAGAGAGAGAGAGAGAGAGAGAGAGAGAGAGATGGAGTCTGAAAGAATGGGGGGGGGGGGAGTAAGTGGGGAGGGGGAAGGGGAGGTGGGATTAAATTAGTGAGCATTGTTGATTAAATGACTTTATGAAGCAGGCGGGCAAGCAGGTGGGAAAACCCCAGAGAAAGGCAGACACACACAGAGACAGAGGGACAGAAGGCAGACAGAAAGGCAGACACACACAGAGACAGAGGGACAGAAGGCAGACAGAAAGGCAGACACACACAGAGACAGAGGGACAGAAGGCAGACAGAAAGGCAGACACACACAGAGACAGATGGACAGAAGGCAGACAGAAAGGCAGACACACACAGAGACAGAGGGACAGAAGGTAGACAGACGGGCAGACACACACAGAGACAGAGGCATAGAAGGCATACAGAAAGGCAGACACACACAGAGACAGAGGGACAGAAGGCAGACAGAAAGGCAGACACACACAGAGACAGAGGGACAGAAGGCAGACAGAAAGGCAGACACACACAGAGACAGAAGGCAGATACACATAGAGACAGAGGGACAGAAGGCAGGCACACATAGACAGTGGGACGGAAGGCAGAGACACATATAGACAGTGGGACTGTAAGCGGACAGAAAGGCAGGCGTGCATACACGAGACAGTGGGACGGGGGAGACAGACAGACAGATTATGCCTCTGCATCAGACATTTCATCATTACATGGAACCAAAATCTAAACAAATGGTTTGTCGTCGAAATTGCGAGAATCGCGCCAGAAAGGATGTCGAAGATTGTTCTAAGGCTGTGAGTGGAAAAGTATGACAAACGAAACACTTACATTCACAACAGTTTGGCTGGAGAAATTCCCAGAAATGTCACGTATTTAAGTTTTTCAGTTACGTGAAATCCGTGCTTGCCAAGGCAGCAAAGATGTAAAACCCAGCTTTCCATCAGTATACTCATTGCAACGAAGTCATCTTGGGGTGCAGTGCACACGTATGTGGTGTGGATGACTGGCGCAGCGACCATGCATGCGCCGGTCTCGGTGTAGAAATCCCCCAGAAACGTCACCTGAATCTCGAATGCCAAATCAGTGCTTACTTACCTGCAAACAAAGAAACACACGTCCTAGCGAGTGGAGCTGACTATGGCGAGGAAATCTCCACGATGATACAAGAAGCCCTAGAGAGCGTCATGATCGGATGTGACGCGTTTCTATTTTTGTCTACTTACACCTGCAGCCTACCGCCCACCCCCACCTTTCGCCCGTTGATTGGCTGTGGCAGAATCGAAATTCTATCCCTGCGTTCCGTTGCACTCTGCTTCATCTCTGCTACGGTGTAGCAGGCTCAGGAGTTTCGATTGGTCGGTTTCTTTAATTATTTTAAAAGCACGTTACCATTCAAAGTAGAGGGTTTTGGAGGCCCCCTTTGAATACACGAATCCCCAATATTATTTCACACTCAAATTTATCACTCTTGATCGAAGAAACGACTTAATAAAAGTATTAGGGTCGAAAATCATTCATACACAATCTTTGGTGACGTTTCACCCAGTGGCAGAGGTCAACTTCCTGTCAAGGTCGCGCAGCAGCTAGAGCATCTCAGAAGGCGCTCTAAATGCTTCACACTAGAGTGCGCCACTTGCTGTGCCTAGCAACGATGAAACTACAGAACTCGTAGCCGCATTTGATTGGCTCATACTAAACACAACTAATTGGAAGTCACTCCACGGACTTGCACGGTAAACATGCTTCGAACCATGGAGTTTACATACCATGGAAGTGGCAAACGTGCCGATTGCTGTCACATTTCGAAGAAATAAATGTTTTCGTGCTCTCATCACCGTGGCAGAGTGGAT
>JAWQFJ010029980.1:17500-22500 GCA_034096865.1 Theodoxus fluviatilis | reverse complement strand
ATATTTACATATACTGTTCCTGATACCATTGTTGTTCTGCAGGGGATAGGCACAGTGTGTGTGTGTGTGTGTGTGTGTGTGTGTGTGTGCGTGCGTGCGTGTGTGTGTGTGTTTGTATGCGCGCGCATGTTTTGGCATATCTCTATGCATCTCAATGTATGTCTTTTTTGGTGTTTGTGTGCCTGCATGAGTGTATTAATGTGTGTGTGTGACTATGGGTGTTGTGTGTGCGTGTGTGTGCGTACTTGTGTATGTGTCTGTGTGTGTATGTGTGTGTGCGTGTGTGTATGTACGTGTGAGTGTGTATGTTAGTGTATTTGTGTTTGTGCAAGTGTATGCGAGCGCGCGCGCGCGCGTGTGTGTGTGCGCGTGCATGTATGAGATTGTATATGTGTGAATGTGTTAGTGCACATATCACAGTTTTTTGTTGTATAGAAATACAACTACGTTTGTCAAAAAATAGCGCTGACCAACATTCTTTCTTCCAGACTTTCAAGGGCGGTACCACACCCAGGGCCTGACGGGTGATGTTCCCGAGGAAGCACTACAGCAGCACCACAGAAGCACCATGGAAGCATCGGATTTGGTGGGGCGTACCAGCCTCAGTGCAGAATTCCATCTTCAGTGTCTAATTCATGTTCTGGGACCTTTGGATTTACCTCAACGTGCAAGTCCGCTGCCGCCTGAACTCTGGAACCACTGGCACGTGGTGGTTCACACAGTGGAAGACTGTTTTGCAGGTGAGTGAATGTTGTGCATCGTAAGACTTCCTCCCTGCATAGACATGTATTTCATTCACGAACAGTAGTGTGGACCTACACTGTACTTCTCACAATGCATGATGAAAGTCTTTGTTTTCATTGTAACGACCCCATTGGAAATTCAAATCGTTTGCCAAGGTTGGCAGTGGCATAGTTTTCTTTGTTAGCAAGACACAACCCTTGCTGCCTTGAGTTGTAGGGTGGACAGTATCTATGACTCGTTGGTGAGTAGAGGCCTGTTGGGGAAAAACAGAACACATGTCAATAAAAGACTCCTGGGTGTAAAATTTAAAAAATCACTGGGCAATGCGAAGGAGTAAACTTTTGCGATACTTCCCTAAATTGCGAGTTTTTACTTGGATGTGAGTACCTTCAAAGGTTTAAGAGGAGACCATCCTAAGCAATATATACGCTACCGAATGATACCTACTGACTGTGCATCAAGCGCTCCCATTTCCGCAAAATAAAAACTGCTATGTACGGTTTGAACCTTCTCACAAATGAGTTTGCCCGGGATAATCAGAAAAATCCCATTTATGCTACTGCAAACTCATAATTAGATTCCATCGTATCCTTAGATTTAAGCACTAGTTACCTCTAATAATTAGATCTAATATCTTCACTTAAGAATTCAGGTAGAAAAAAGCGAACCCTGGAAACTATTTTTACACACACGACAGCACGTACTTGTACATACCCAGTCTGCTGACTTGTGATTGGCATTGGTCTACTCGGTCTCCTCATCAGCGCTGTCCTGTGGAGACGAGGTGGGGCCACCAGTCTCCTCGTTAGTCTGGGGAGGCGGGGGATGATGGAGCTCGTAGAAGAACCCAGACTCTGGATGCATCTGGACAGGAGAAGGGGCCAGGGGAGGCGACTCTACAGGGATGAGCTGAGAGCGGATGTCCAAACAGTACTCGTCCGACTGTAGCAGCAGCTGTTGAAGCAGGTGGTTGTGACTCCCGTCCGAACTTCTTTCTACCGTCATCCCGCTGACGACGAGCAAGCTCGTGTCTAGAGCCTGCTCTGGCTGATGAGGGTGGTCGATGGCCTCTTCATGGCGGGCAAAGGAGATTTCGTTTCCGCAAGCGTTCCCACTAGTGCCGCAGGTAGAGCTTTGTTCTTCGACTGCAGGAGAAGGAGCAGTGTCATCGTGCTTCTGAGGAGGCCTGCCACTGCAGATATTCGAAGGGTTATTCACTGGATCGTGGGTGAAAATTCGTGAATTTTGTGATGCATGACGAGGATGCCACTCAGGTGGCTGCTGCCTGGGAAATTCAAAGCCACGTGTCGAACCTGGAGCGTGAATGTCTTCATCACTGCTAGAATCCTCGGCCCCTGTCGCCCTGGGGTCTGGTCTGAGCTGAGAGAAGTTTGTCCTTAGTCTTTGCTGTCGCTCTCTGTTGAAATGAGCCTGCGGGTTGCGTTGGCTTGCTCTGCTCGTGCTTCGTGGCGAAGGCCGACGACGGTCTCGTAACTCGTTGCGTGGTGTAGTTCCCTGCTGAAGATCGCGGAAGTTGCCCGACCCTCTCCAGCCCAAAGTTAAGTGGAGGCTTTCATTACAGCCCTCACACCCAACGCAGTCCGAGTCAGACGAAGCTCCGTAGTTTGGTCTGTTCTGCTCGCGATGAGATTCAGCATTACGAATGCAACCGACCTTTGGCTCTGCACCGCCAGCGGCCTGGCCACGTTGGTCATAGGAGGTCACTGCAGATGCTCCCTGTGTGGGGAGCAGGCTTTCAGAACAAGAGCTACTGCTAGAACTAGAAGAGTCGGAGTCAGAGGCCTCAAAACTAGCAGATGACAAAGACAAACGTCGCAATTGATTTGTAAGTCCTTCAACTTGCCTCCCTACTGCATGCTGTGCGTTCAAGTCACTCGATATGTTGGCACCGGGTCTTGAAGGTGAATGCCCTCCACTTCTCTCGTCGGCCAGCGCCACTTGTCTTGGGTATGAGAACACGCCATCCACAGGTGCGTGATTCTCTCCGGTAGCGGGACGGACAGGCATCTTTTGGCATCCACTTTCTCCCGCTCTGTGACCCGCGTTGCTTAAGCGGGCTGTGGCCTGGTAGGACTGCGCTGCATCTCTAGGGTGTGCACCGCCTGATGGCAGGAGGAGCGCCTCGTCTGCAGGCCTTTTTCGCCAGAGATCTCGGGTCATTTCCAGGAGGGTGTCAACAAAGCGCCGTCTTTGATGAGGTCCTCCGAATCTTGCGGCGGGACTTGAGCGCTGTACATCAAGTCTCAAAGACCTCCTCCTCGCGATCATTTTCTTGCGCACTGGCGTTGTCATTCGCCGATGAGGATCTCCTGCGGATGCCGTCTTTCTAAAAGTTCTGCCTCGTTTATACAGGGACAGAAAGTTGCATATCAGAAGTACCGTTTCACAGGAAGTCATCGTGGGCAGTTTTGGACAGGCAAAAGAACCTCAAGAACTGGGGAAAATCTTCTGTAAGCTTTAGCAGTTCCTCTGAAGTAGCCGCGGGGAAATGCTATTCACAATCTGTGTTTATCAGGTGGGACGATGAATGTAAAAGTTTACCAGCTCCGAGACGATGTCCATTGAGGAGGACATGTAGGGAGAGTTTCCTCCAAAGGCGCGATGCTTCCCACAGGTCTTCATGCTGACAGAATTTCCCTCAATCCCACAGGCAACCTTGGCAGCTGTCGTCAGGGAGGTTAATGCGAAGACAGCCAAGCAGCGTGTCATGTTGGACTGATCGATGACTCATTCTTCAGTTCATGCCAGTTGATTTTCTGGAGGAGAAAGAAGCACTCATGTGAAGAGACCCACACAAAATGCAGACCAATGTATTCAACCGAGAGAAGAATAGGCTGTTGCAGATAGAATGAGGCAACCTGAACGTATGAAGATAACAGCTCTGTGCAAATGTATCCTGGGTGTCAGACCGAATAAATCGTCCTTGTCCCATCATCAAAGGAGCATTCGACTTAGGCCTTGAGTGGAACAAAAACACATCCTGACATATTTGTGTTTATCTAAATGCGTCAGATGATTTTTATAAGACACCGAAAACAATGGATGAGTAATGAATACGAATACATGCGTGTGTGTGACTACATTTATATGTTTCACATGGTTATTATGAAGAGAGGGCACTGGCAGCTAACGCAATTACAAAGACTTTCCTCAGTCAAGACATGTGCGGCAAATTCTGACATGTTGGGGCTCTGTGGCCGAGTGGTTAGCGCGCTGGACCTACAGTCGCTTGCGGCAAGTGGGTACGGCGTTCGAAGCTGCGCGGTTCCCAGAGTTGCATCCTTGAGCAAGATGCTTAACTCGCATTGCTTTTCCCCACCCAGGAGTAAAACCGGGTACCTGTGAGGGCAATGTTGGCAAAACGTAGTGCGATTAACCCTTGTATGCGGCCAAGCGCCAGCATCGGGTTGGAATACGCCCCAGGGAGCGGAGTTGGTGCTGGTACCTGACTGTGTGCGTCTTAAATGTCTGTCACTATGTTTGTTGTGAGGGACCAGTGAGGATCGATCAAGATGCCCAGTGATCAGGGGGTAAAGTGTAAAGCGGTTTGAGACCCAGAAAAAGGGTGTAAGTCGCTATATAAAATCACACCTTTACTTTTTTTACATGTAGATTTGACTACCACTTTGCAAGAAATACAATCTCCTTCTATGTGGTTCCCATTAGGACAAATCTTGCAAGTAAGCATTAAACAATGAATAGCATCATTTCACGCGGGGAAAGATTGGAATCAACCTTTATCTTTAAAGCCCACATAGTTCAGGGAAACTTCAGCCTTTTCCCTCAGCAACAGAAAATTCTTCAAGCGTGAAGAAACCAGCTGGGTCACATTCAGAGCGGGATAGAGAATCTTCTCTGCAGCCAGCTTCGCAACACTTTTTTCATGCCTACTGCACTGTCTGAAGCATTGGACGTCTCTTCTCGAAAAGCATTTGGTTCCTGTTCTGGTAAAACCAGGGTAACGTCGCTGAGGCACTGTTGCAGTGAGGGCAAGAAAGAGTGGTTGTGGTCTGTTGCAGTAAGGATAAGAAAGAGTGGTTGTGGTCTGTTGCAGTAAGGGTAAGAAAGAGCGGTTGAGGTCTGTTGCAGTAAGGATAAGAAAGAGTGGTTGTGGTCTGTTGCAGTAAGGATAAGAAAGAGTGGTTGTGCTCTGTTGCAGTGAGGGCAAGAACGAGTGGTTGTGTGTCTGTTGCCCCCCCCCAGTACGATGAAAGAAAGAAGTGGTTGTGGTCTTG
>JAWQFJ010029980.1:5000-15000 GCA_034096865.1 Theodoxus fluviatilis | reverse complement strand
TTTCGTCTTGTTGACTTTAACTATTTTCATCTTAAAAACAAAAAGCTAAAATGCAGGGCGTTAAGCTCCGCCACATTTTCATTTACTCTCATGGGTTTTATCTTTCTCATTCAAGACTAATAACAGGTCAGGAAGTTTAAACTGTCAGTGCTGATATATGATCAAACTTATCATTATAATAAACAAACTGGAATGAAATTTTTTAATGGAGGAATAATAATCATAACAAAAGAGCCACAGTTCCTCTTCAATTTTCTGCAAAAATGTCTCACCAAGGAGGTACATAGTACGCAAAGTTTAACAAAACATCGCAAAAGTAATGCAGGTGCTTACATGTCTTGGTGATTTAGGAAAGCACTGATGCATTTATTGTGTTCCATTGTTGATGACAAAGTGCACATCAAAATTAGATGTGTGAGATCTAAGAGGTAAAGTTTGGACTTTAAACATGGCAGCAAAGAGTGGTGTAAATATTAAAAAACTCAAACTGTGACACTACTTTCCTACTGGGTCAAAACCACACGTCTCTCTCAAGAGAAACTAACTCTGTTTGGTTGAATCTCATTTTGGAAATAAAATACCTAAAACTGAAATTAAGTGTTTTTTCCCCACTGAAATAGTCACTATTGCCCCTGGGGGCCTGATGCCCCGCTTTCCCCTATACTTGGTTACGATCAGTGATCGACAGCCCATGATCTCATGTGCGCGATCGGTGTCGTTGCGCCTGTTGTGCGTGAACAAGGCAGCACATACATGTAGCTACCGCTGAGAGCAAATGCGGTCGCGTGTAGGCACTGCTGATTGAAAAACTCAGCTGCGGTTCTAGTCGCCGACAGCTTTCTCTATTCATCACATTTCCATTGTGCACGCTTGCCAGCTACGGCGTCGGGCAACGTGTTTGTTTACGTTTTCGGGTCTGCGTACAAATTATAATGGTTAAACTGATACATTGTCAATATTTGCAGTGATTTTTAGCTGTAATCAAACTACATGTATGTATCTTAATGGCTCGATGCCATAAATCATTATCAACCGATCTCTATTCCGCAAAAAGTACGGACACATACTCTTCTATTATATTCAAGCCAGTTCTTAATTTTAGCCTTCAAAGATGGAGGGTCTCACATGGCCGCTACTAGTTTTATATTTACCCCGGTGAAGCCAGTCATAAGTTGCCTGTGGACAGCCATTTTGGAAAAATACTCAGTTTGTGATTGCGTGAAGTTAGTTCTGCATAGAGTGCCGATTGTGCATCTAAAAACTTTTGAAAAGATCCAGACAGAAAGTATACGTAGATTGTTTTCAGTCGGAACTCGTTCAGCTACGGAAGTAGTATGTTGTTGTCGACATTGCAAGCAGTGAAACACACACACACACTCACACACACATATATATATACACACAGCACGATTGGAAAGCCTGCCGCTGGACTCGCCATCTATACTCACTCAAATGATGATTATCGTGTGGTAACTCCTTGCTGGATGAGCACATCCACACTTAATGCGGTCTTTTCCCGCACGCAGATTTGTACCTAGTGCAGCCTCATTCTGTGTCGCCGTACGCCAAACTCGTGACGTAGTGCGCATGCGGCATTGCATGATTTAGTTTGGCTTATCTGCTGTGTCGCAGCAAATAGTATTCATGAATTTGTATTCGTTACTTAAATACATCAGACACCACTGGAAGACGTAACCATGTGTGAATTTAGTAGAGAAGTTTTTTTCTGAGCATCCTGATCCCCCTGTGGGTTAGATATAAGAATAGACGTGTACAGGCTCTTCGCTACGCGTTTCGGTAGAGGCGATAACTAGGGAGGGAGTGACTAACTTGATCGTGTTCTAACTAGTTCTAGTGAGTTTGTGATTACTGGCCTTACATAGCCTACAAATGCTGCTAAGCCGTAAGGCTTCATTCACTCGAGCATTCTGCCTACGTTTTGCAACAGAGGTCACCCGCCATGATTCGGGACGATGTCATCGAGTATCAAATTTGTCGTGAGCACTCTACAACTAGTCTACAAGTATAACGAGAGGACTTTAAAGGGTGCAAATGAAATCTGGACCTAGTGTCATGCGAAATCGAATCATAGTCGATGTTAAGAATTAGGGCCCCTCATAGCATCTGATGATCATCCAGTGTGTCGCAAACATGCTCTCCCATGCATCGTGTATTTATCAGATCTGCAGCCAGAAAAAATAAACAGCATGCAGCGATATGTTCTGTCGGTGTGTGTGTGTGTGTGTGTGTGTGTGTGTGTGTGTGTGTGTGTGTGCGCGCGCGTGTGCGTGCGTGTGTTTGTGTGTGTACGTGTGTATGTGTGTGAGTGTGTGTGAGTGTGTGAGTGTGTGCGTGTGCGTGCGTGCGTGTGTGTGTGTGTGTGTGTTTGTGTGTATATGTGTTTGTGGGGTGTGTGTATGTGTGTGTGATAGTAAGGTGTGTGTGTGTGTGTGTGTGTGTGTGTGTGTGTGTGTGTGTGTGTGTGTGTGTTTGTGTGGTATTTGTGGTGTGTGTGTGTGTGTGTGTGAGTGTGTGTGTGTGTGTGCGTGCGTGCGTGCATGTGTGTGTGTGTATTTATTTATTGTGCAGGCCATTGGCCCATTACAGTTGGAAACAGCACATAACATTGCCAACATTATTTTATCTTCTGGTGGAATAACTAATGCGAAAGCGTATCAACTCATGTAGTAGCTAGAAACTTCATTTTGGCAGCAAAATATTCCAATATCCTACAAAGAAAGAATTATTCAATGCAGAATCAGTAGCTACTGCTCTTCTTTTATATGCATAGTGTGATAGATACTGACATATATCTCTTTTGCAGAAAACAACTGTTCAAGTGGTTTTGCACTGTTGTTCTGAACATATGGTATTACATACCTCATTCTAATGCCTTCATATGCTGGACAGTACAGAACAGAATTATATTCTACATCTTTAACATGACAAGCTGGACAGGGTTTCATCATTTTCATTGCAATACCTCTGTCTATGCGCTGTTAAATCGCTAATGCCTAAGTAAAAGCATATCCATACAACCCTGAAAACTTTTCAGTTCAGGGTATATGATACACTTCATTTCCAAAGATTGACCCATATACACTCCGTACAATATTGATATATTCAGATCAGACTCCCAACCAGTAATAAACTATGTATTAATTGTACTCTGAGCGTTTGTAAAAGTTTTGTCGTTTACCATTTTCTTGGCTACCAAAGCATTTTCAAACCTATTTTCCTTGAGGACAGTGCGAATTTTTTAAGCCCAATTATTGCTGTCAAGGTTTCTAGGCATTGATTTATACGCCATAATTGGAAATCTGCTGCTGTCCATTTTCAAAATTTGTATCCAATATTTCATTGATCTCATTACAGCATTCATGTGCAAATGGTATTTCCCTGTATCACCATAGACCATGGCATTTGGTGTCCTTATACTGAATTTGAGATACTGCTTCAGTAGATGTAGGTGTACGACTTCAATTATTTGGCAGCCATCAAATCCCCACAATTCAGAGCCATTCAGTAGATTAGGTTGAATTTGTGAATCTTAGATTCTAAAGAAGACATCTGGAGCTACATGTATAAGTTTCTCAATATCTTAACAATTCTGGCTACTGCAGCTTTACCTCTACAAACAAAACCAGACAGAACTGCATTGCACTCAACTTTGTCGACAACATAATGCCAAGGTATCTCTATTCTGATACAACTTCGAGTTTCTGGCCATCGAGACACCGTTCTTCACACTTTGCTAAACGTCCATCCGTTCGAAATGACATGACCTGAGTTTTTGTGTAGTGTAAGGCACTCTCAATCCTAGTATATTCGATGCTTTGCTTAGATTATCTATTTGATTCTGTAAAACCATAACAGTATCTGACAGCAGAACAATGTCATCCGCGAAAAGAAGTAGAAAAAGTGTGTGTGTGTGTGGGTGTGTGTGTGTGCGTGCGTGCGTGTGTGTGTGCGTGCGTGCGTGCGTGCGAGCGTGTGTGTGTCTGTGTGTGTGTGGTTGTGTGTGTGTTTTGTGTGTGGTTGTATATGTGTGTTTAGTGTGTGTTTGGGTGTAGTTTTTTTGTCTTCGTGTGTGTATGTATGTGTGTGTGTGTGTGTGTGTGTGTGTGTGTGTGTGTGTGTGTGTGTGTGTGTGTGTGTGTGTGTGTGTGTGCGCTTGTGTGGTTTGTGGTGTGTGTGTGTGTGTGTGTGTGTGTGTGTGTGTGTGTGTTTGTTTTGTTTGTGTAAGAGTGTGTGTCTGGTTTGTGTGTGTGTGCGTGTGTGTATGTGTGTGTGGTTTGTGTGGTGTTTGTGTGTGTGTGTGTGTGTGTGTGTGTGTGTGTGTGTGTGTGTGTGTGTGTGTGCTTGTGTGGTTTTTGGTGTGTGTGTGTGTGTGTGTGTGTGTGTGTTTGTTTGTTTTCTGTGTGTAAGAGCGTGTGTCTGGTTTGTGTGTGTTGTGCGTGTGTGTATGTGGTTTGTGAGTGTTTGTATACCTGTGTGTGTGTGTTTTGTGTGTGTGTGTGTGTGTGTGTGTGTGTGTGTGTGTGGTTTCTGTGGTGTTTGTGTGTGTGTGTGTGTGTGTGTGTGTGTGTATGTGCGTGCGTGCGTGCGTTGTGTTTGTGTATGTTTTCTCCCTTTCAATATTTCTCGCCACCGCAGCTAGGTGGCACATTAGTGACTTGTGACAAAAATGTTTCAAGTTTGAAGCGTTTGCTTTTGACAAATAGTTGGTGAAAGCTGTATTACCAATTTCTGAGCATGCTGGGAGTACTTCCACAGACGGACAGACGAACATACACACACACACAAGCGCGCGCACACACACACACACACACAAATCAGCAGGAACACATAAAGACAGACGAACAGGTAGGTAGGTAGGCAGGCAGGCAAGCAGGCAGACAGACAGGCTTGGAGGCAGACTGGCAACAAGGCAGACAGACAGGCAGACAGGGACAGAGAAAGGAAGAGATAGAGGCAGGTAGGCAGAAGCAGACACAGAGACACAGAGGCAGCCAGACGGGGAGGCAGACACACCGGGAGGCAGACAGAGATACAGTCACACACGCACACACACACACACACACACACACACACACACACACACACACACACACACACACAGACAGACACACACAGAGGCAGACACACACACAGAGGCAGACACACACAGAGACAGACACACACAGAGACATACACACACAGAGGCAGACACACACAGAAACAGACACGAGAAGGGGATAGGACTGATGCACAAATCCCGTGCTGGCATCTGATTCTCAAACAATTTGTTTCCGGCTCCATTTCAGTGACATGACTGTATTTAAAGAAACCACTTTTAATAAAATTGCAGCGTGTACGTCTGCAACACTTAGTCCTTTTTCCATACTGTGAATGGTCATGTCTTTTCTTCTCTCTTTCGAAGCTGAGAGGAAAAGATGGCGCCGTGTATGTCGTCACGAATGAGGTTGCACTCTTGCATCTTCGTGTCTGGAGAGTGGGGGATTAAGTCTGTTGCATCATTCGTCAGAACGCTCGAGCTGTCCGACTTGCATTTGTGATGTCTACATTGTGGGCATGTACGCAATAGGCAGAAGAACATTTATTTTCTGACTAGAGGATGTATAAGCCGCAGTATTCGTGGCAACAAACCTTTTACATCAAAAGCTCCGACTCTTCTGAGTAATTTTGATAGTAGATTTGAGTTAGTGATGTGCGTGTGTGTGTGGTGAAAATATTTGTCTTAACTGCAATATGTCGTTGCAGTGGACATTGTAAGAACGATCAGCGTTTGAATTTGACTACGTATGTGATAATATACAGTTATAAAAGGTCTAGCAACATCAACACACACACATACACACGCACACGCATGCGACCACAGGCGACACACAGCACACGACACACACACACACCACACGATAAGTTAGCAAGCGACAGTGAGGAACAAGAGGAGGAACGAGGAACAAGAGGAGGAACGAGGAACAAGAGGAGGAACGAGGAACAAGAGGAGGAGGAACGAGGAACAAGAGAAAGAACGAGGATCAAGAAGAGGAACGAGGAACAAGAGGAGGAACGAGGAACAAGAGGAGGAACGAGGAACAAGAGGAGGAACGAGGAACAAGAGGAGGAACGAGAAACAAGAGGAGGAGGAACGAGGAACAAGAGGAGGAACGAGGAACAAGAGGAGGAACGAGGAACAAGAGGAGGAGGAACGAGGAACAAGAGGAGGAGGAACGAGGATCAAGAAGAGGAACGAGGAACAAGAGGAGGAACGAGGAACAAGAGGAGGAACGAGGAACAAGAAGAGGAACGGGGAACAAGAGGAGGAACGAGGAAAAAGAGGAGGAACAAGGAACAAGAGGAGGAACGAGGAACAAGAGGAGGAGGAACGAGGAACAAGAGGAGGAACGAGGAACAAGAGGAGGAACGAGGAACAAGAGGAGGAACGAGGAACAAGAGGAGGAACGTGGAACAAGAGGAGGAACGAGGAACAAGAAGAGGAGGAACGAGAAACAAGAGGAGGAGGAACGAGGAACAAGAGGAGGAGGAACGAGGAACAAGAGGAGGAACGAGGAACAAGATGAGGAGGAACGAGGAACAAGAGGAGGAACGAGGAACAAGAGGAGGAACGAGGAACAAGAGGAGGAACGAGGAACAGGAGGAGGAACGAGGAACAAGAGGAGGAACGAGGAACAAGAGGAGGAGGAACGAGGAACAAGAGCAGGAACGAGGAACAAGAGGAGGAACGAGGAACAAGAGAAGGAACGAGGAAAAAGAGGAGGAACGAGGAACAAGAGGAGGAACGAGGAACAAGAGGAGGAACAAGAGGAGGAACGAGGAACAAGAGGAGGAACGAGGAACAAGAGGAGGAGGAACGAGGAACAAGAGGAGGAACGAGGAACAAGAGGAGGAACAAGGAACAAGAGGAGGAACGACGAACAAGAGGAGGAAGGAGGAACAAGAGGAGGAACGAGGAACAAGAAGAGGAGGAACGAGGAACAAGAGGAGGAACGAGGAACAAGAGGAGGAACGAGGAACAAGAGGAGGAACGAGGAACAAGAGGAGGAACGAGGAACAAGAGGAGGAACGAGGAACAAGAGGAGGAACGATGAACAAGAGGAGGAACGAGGAACAAGAGGAGGAACGAGGAACAAGAGGGGGAACGAGGAACAAGAGGAGGAACGAGGAACAAGAGGAGGAACGAGGAACAAGAGGAGGAGGAACGAGGAACAAGAGGAGGAACGAGGAACAAGAGGAGGAAGAAGGAACAAGAGGAGGAACGAGGAACAAGAGGAGGAACGAGGAACAAGAGGAGGAGGAACGAGGAACAAGAGGAGGAACGAGGAACAAGAGGAGGAAGAAGGAACAAGAGGAGGAACGAGGAACAAGAGGAGGAACGAGGAACAAGAGGAGGAACAAGGAACAAGAGGAGGAACGAAGAACAAGAGGAGGAACGAGGAACAAGAGGAGGAACGAGGAACAAGAGGAGGAACGAGAAACAAGAGGAGGAGGAACGAGGAACAAGAGGAGGAACGAGGAACAAGAGGAGGAACGAGGAACAAGAGGAGGAACGAGGAACAAGAGGAGGAGGAACGAGGAACAAGAGGAGGAGGAACGAGGATCAAGAAGAGGAACGAGGAACAAGAGGAGGAACGAGGAACAAGAGGAGGAACGAGGAACAAGAAGAGGAACGGGGAACAAGAGGAGGAACGAGGAAAAAGAGGAGGAACGAGGAACAAGAGGAGGAACGAGGAACAAGAGGAGGAACGAGGAACAAGAGCAGGAACGAAGAACAAGAGGAGGAACGAGGAACAAGAGGAGGAACGAGGAACAAGAGGAGGAACGAGGAACAAGAGGAGGAACGAGGAACAAGAGGAGGAACGAGGACCAAGAGGAGGAACGAGGAACAAGAGGAGGAGGAACGAGGAACAAGAGGAGGAACGAGGAAAAAGAGGAGGAACAAGGAACAAGAGGAGGAACGAGGAACAAGAGGAGGAAGGAGGAACAAGAGGAGGAACGAGGAACAAGAGGAGGAACGAGGAACAAGAGGAGGAACGAGGAACAAGAGGAGGAACGAGGAACAAGAGGAGGAACGAGGAACAAGAGGAGGAGGAACGAGGAACAAGAGGAGGAACGAGGATCAAGAAGAGGAACGAGGAACAAGAGGAGGAACGAGGAACAAGAGGAGGAACGAGGAACAAGAGGAGGAACGAGGAACAAGAGGAGGAACGAGAAACAAGAGGAGGAGGAACGAGGAACAAGAGGAGGAACGAGGAACAAGAGGAGGAACGAGGAACAAGAGGAGGAGGAACGAGGAACAAGAGGAGGAGGAACGAGGATCAAGAAGAGGAACGAGGAACAAGAGGAGGAACGAGGAACAAGAGGAGGAACGAGGAACAAGAAGAGGAACGGGGAACAAGAGGAGGAACGAGGAAAAAGAGGAGGAACGAGGAACAAGAGGAGGAACGAGGAACAAGAGGAGGAACGAGGAACAAGAGCAGGAACGAAGAACAAGAGGAGGAACGAGGAACAAGAGGAGGAACGAGGAACAAGAGGAGGAACGAGGAACAAGAGGAGGAACGAGGAACAAGAGGAGGAACGAGGAACAAGAGGAGGAACGAGGACCAAGAGGAGGAACGAGGAACAAGAGGAGGAGGAACGAGGAACAAGAGGAGGAACGAAGAACAAGAGGAGGAACGAGGAAAAAGAGGAGGAACGAGGAACAAGAGGAGGAAGGAGGAACAAGAGGAGGAACGAGGAACAAGAGGAGGAACGAGGAACAAGAGGAGGAACGAGGAACAAGAGGAGGAACGAGGAACAAGAGGAGGAGGAACGAGGAACAAGAGGAGGAACGAGGATCAAGAAGAGGAACGAGGAACAAGAGGAGGAACGAGGAACAAGAGGAGGAACGAGGAACAAGAGGAGGTACGAGGAACAAGAGGAGGAACGAGAAACAAGAGGAGGAACGAGGAACAAGAGGAGGAACGAGGAACAAGAGGAGGAACGAGGAACCAGAGGAGGAACGAGGAACAAGAGGAGGAACGAGGAACAAGAGGAGGAACGAGGAACAAGAGGAGGAACGAGGAACAAGAGGAGGAACGAGGAACAAGAGGAGGAACGAGGAACAAGAGGAGGAACGAGGAACAAGAGGAGGAACGAGGAACAAGAGGAGGAGGAACGAGGAACAAGAGGAGGAACAAGGAACAAGAGGAGGAACGAGGAACAAGAGGAGGAACGAGGAACAAGAGGAGGAACGAGGAACAAGAAGAGGAACGAGGAACAAGAAGAGGTACGAGGAACAAGAGGAGGAACGAGGAACAAGAGGAGGAGGAACGAGGAACAAGAGGAGGAACGAGGAACAAGAGGAGGAACGAGGAACAAGAGAAGGAACGAGGAACAAGAGGAGGACGTGGAACAAGAGGAGGAACGAGGAACAAGAGGAGGAGGAACGAGGAACAAGAGGAGGAACAAGGAACAAGAGGAGGAACGAGGAACAAGAAGAGGTACGAGGAACAAGAGGAGGAGGAACGAGGAACAAGAGGAGGAACAAGGAACAAGAGGAGGAACGAGGAACAAGAGGAGGAACGAGGAACAAGAGGAGGAACGAGGAACAAGAAGAGGAACGAGGAACAAGAAGAGGAACGAGGAACAAGAAGAGAAGCGCAAATAGCAAACACATGTTGAAATTAGGATGAGGGTGAACCATTCTGCTCTTCAAACACGTCTATACAAAAAATACCACATGATTTGCCTCTTTAAAAGTGGAACAGCCTTATCAAAGTTGATCTTCATAGTTCATATGGACGTAGCAGCAGAAACGTCAAAGCGAAAAGTCACAAACTTCCAGGCAAAGGAGACAAGAAGGGCAAAGCCCATGCGACTCACATGCTTGACCTTGACCTGTATATGACCTTGACTTTCAGGTGACCTTCAAGGTCAAGGTCAAACAACTAAACCTACCAATGACATCATACACTAAGAAATGCTTTACACTTTTTTC
>JAWQFJ010029977.1:0-26102 GCA_034096865.1 Theodoxus fluviatilis | reverse complement strand
TTCTGTATCTCAGTGCAGTTCTGTATCTCAGTGCAGTTCTGTATCTCAGTGCAGTTCTGTATCTCAGTGCAGTTCTGTATCTCAGTGCAGTTCTGTATCTCAGTGCAGTTCTGTATCTCAGTGCAGTTCTGTATCTCAGTGCAGTTCTGTATCTCAGTGCAGTTCTGTATCTCAGTGCAGTTCTGTATCTCAGTGCAGTTCTGTACCCCAGTGCAGTTCTGTATCTCAGTGCAGTTCTGTATCTCAGTGCAGTTCTGTATCTCAGTGCAGTTCTGTATCTCAGTGCAGTTCTGTATCTCAGTGCAGTTCTGTATCTCAGTGCAGTTCTGTACCTCAGTGCAGTTCTGTATCTCAGTGCAGTTCTGTATCTCAGTGCAGATCAGTATCTCAGTGCAGTTCTGTATCTCAGTGCAGTTCTGTATCTCAGTGCAGTTCTGTATCTCAGTGCAGTTCTGTATCTCAGTGCAGTTCTGTATCTCAGTGCAGTTCTGTATCTCAGTGCAGTTCTGTGTCTCAGTGCAGTTCTGTATCTCAGTGCAGTTCTGTATCTCAGTGCAGTTCTGTATCTCAGTGCAGTTCTGTATCCCAGTGCAGTTCTGTGTCTCAGTGCAGTTCTGTGTCTCAGTGCAGTTCTGTACCCCAGTGTAGTTCTGTATCTCAGTGCAGTTCTGTACCCCAGTGCAGTTCTGTATCGCAGTGCAGTTCTGTATCCCAGTGCAGTTCTGTATCTCAGTGCAGTTCTGTACCCCAGTGCAGTTCTGTATCTCAGTGCAGTTCTGTATCTCAGTGCAGTTCTGTATCTCAGTGCAGTTCTGTATCTCAGTGCAGTTCTGTATCCCAGTGCAGTTCTGTGTCTCAGTGCAGTTCTGTACCCCAGTGCAGTTCTGTATCCCAGTGCAGTTCTGTACCCCAGTGCAGTTCTGTATCTCAGTGCAGTTCTGTACCCCAGTGCAGTTCTGTTACTGTGTTAGGGTTGTCTCAGAGAGACCACAACCCTTCTGCTGGTCATGGAGCATGTTCTGCCTGAACCTTATACTGGTAGAATTGTCACTGGAGGCCAGGGTTAGACTTTGAGGAGAAAAGTGAACTCCAAGATGACACAGAGTCAAACAGAGTTGACAGCTTCACTTGCTTTGGGAGTCATCATTCTTTCTTCAGAGGAGAGTAATGGGGAGAGACAATGCACACACACTCACACCAACACCCCCGCACACACACACTACCACCTCCACCCCACCCCCACACATCACCATTCCCCCACCCCCCCACCCAACACACACACCTACCTCACACACACCACACGCACCACCAACACACACACATACACACACACACACACACACACACTTCACACACACACACGCACACACACACGCACGCACACACTTCACAGACACACACACACGCACTTCACACACACGCACGCACACACACTACGCACACACACACACACTATGCACACACACACTTCACACACTCACTCACACACATACACACACACACACACACACACACACACTTCACACACACACACATACATATACACACACTTCACAGACACACAGACACACACACACACAGACACACACACACACAGACACAGACACACACACACAGACACAGACACACTTCACACACACACAGACACAGACACACACACACACAGACACAGACACACACACACAGACACAGACACACTTCACACACACACACACACACACAGACACACACACACACACACACACACACACACACACACAGACACACACACACACACACACACAGACACAGACACACTTCACACACACACACACTCAGACACACACACACACAGAGACACACACACACACAGACACGGACACACACACACACACACACACACACACACACACACACACACACACACACACACACACACACACACAGACACACACACACACACACACAGACACACCCCTTAAGTTGGAGTGAGTGCACTGGGTGGGGACGTTCCTCCTCAGCAGAGCATGGGGATTGGTACTAAAGTTGTGTCATTGTATGGATGAGAGGTCAGTGGTCAGTCTGAGCAAGTTAGCTGTGCCACTAGGTGGAGGCCAAAGGCATCTTTGAAAAAGATACGGCAAGGGCAGCACATCTCCCACCTCATCATCATGTAAGACAGGCAGCTTTGCCTTGTCCACCACCCTTGTGAAATGAAGTTTGTTCGATTCAATTCAGTGAATTCAGTCCAATCCTCCATTTTTCTCCATGCGTCCTCCTCAGCATGAAGGAACAGACTTTTCAGTCCTCTACTTTCCTTTGTAGCCGTACAAGTCTGTGGATGTAACCTCCACCTAGGAGGTTATGTTTGACCCTCGGTACATTGGTTAGTTAGTTACTCGGCAAAGTAACTCAATAAGTGCAAAACTGATTCTGGTGAAAGTTGGTGCAAGGTCAGAGTTTCACCCAAGGAACAATCCATTAGTTTTGTTTGGTTATCAGTTGTCCTATTTTGGAATTACAACTAAAAAGAGAAATGTTATCACTCACCACAAAGTTAATTACATCAAATTATTGAAGATGCCAGGGTATGCGTTACACAATCAGAGACCTCCAGCAGACGCTAAAATGAACCAGACTGTACAGGTAATGGAAGAGAAATTGTGACGGCCTTGGTGGAGGTTTGCGCTCTCCGAGTGCTCTCTAGTTGTTAGTGCAGACCTTAGTTAATGCTGACGTGGACTTGTGACGGCCTTGCAGCTGAGGATCACCCTGCTGACAGACCTGCCTGTGCAAGTGGATGGGGAGCCCTGGATCCAACCTGCAGGCCAGGTGGTGGTGCTGCGCTCCGCCCTCAAGGTATGTTTGTGTGTGTATGTGTCTGTGTGTTTTTGTGTCTCCTGTATGTCCATTCATCCATTGGTCTGTCCAACAGTCTGTGTCTATGTCCAAGTCTCTTAGTGTGTCAGATGTCTTTGTCTGTCTGTCTGTCTGTCTGTCTGTCTGTCTGTCTGTCTGTCTGTCTGTCTGTCTGTCTGTCTGTCTGTCTGTCTGTCTGTCTGTCCGTCTGCCTGTCTGTATGTCTGTCTGTATGTCCATCTCTGTCTCTCTGTCTTTCTCTCTCTCTCTCTCTCTCTCTCTCTCTCTCTCTCTCTCTCTCTCTCTCTCTCTCTCTCTCTCTCTCTCTCTCTCTCACTCAAAATTGTATGCATTGATGTTCTCGCAGAAACTGTTGCTTCTTGGAGTTATGTACACATGGGCTCCAGTTTCAGTAAGTTTGCTGCTCAGGCCAGAGGCACATCTCTTTGCATTGTATGTTTTCCATCCATACTGACCAGTAGACAACTCGTGATATATGACCTTTGGAAAAAGAATTTGCGTAAATTCCTACCCACATGTGACTGCCTGCCTCGCCAATCCGATTGCTTTTAGACATGAGCATTGTATATTTTAACAAAGGGAAGATAACTCATTGAGTTTGTCCAGCAATTTATCCACTGTAGTTTGCTGTAGACTTGCTTGCACATGTCCCTTTAGCTCCTTGGCCTGCCCTGGCACTATGTTGCTGCTTTGCTATTTCAAGGAGTCTATGCCAGAAGCAAACAAACACATGCATCCTTTGCAGGACTGTGCTAATTCAGGGAACAGATTTTCAAACAGACAATAAGGCATTATGTCCCCTTCAATGGAATTAGATCAAAAGTTTCAAGTAAACATATATTTTATAACCAATTTTCAAATGATATCAAACACACCAAGGACTATTAAGATGAAGAGTGTGTGTGTGTGTGTGTGTGTGTGTGTGTGTGTGTGTGTGTGTGCCTGTGTCTGTGAGTGTGTGTGTGTGTGTGTGTGTGTGTGTGTGTGTGTGTGTGTGTGTGTGTGTGTGTGTGAAACAGCCTTACCATTGCATATCTGCCCTTTTTTGGCATAGACTCCACAATTTCATTCCAAACGCTCATGACAGTTTTGAAGATCTCACAATTTCATTCCAAACACTCATGGCTGTTTTTGAAGACCCCACAATTTCATTCCAAACACTCATGACAGTTTTTGAAGACCCCACACTTTCATTCCAAATGCTCATGACAGTTTTTGTAGACCTCACAATTTCATTCCAAACGCTCATGACAGTTTTTGAAGACCCCACAATTTCATTCCAAATGCTCATGACAGTTTTTGAAGACCCCACAATTTCATTCCAAATGCTCATGACAGTTCTCAATACCATATCCCCACAGTTCTCAATATCAAATGCCCATGTCAAGTTTTTCCTCCCTGCAGGCCACCATGCTGAAGAAGAGCAAGAACAAGATCAAGCGACGAAACACTGAGCCTAGCATCTTCTTCCCCGACAATGAGCCGCTCCGCCCCCAGTCACCCAGTGATGAAAGCGGGCCTCTTTAACAGAGTGAGTTGATGAGCACTTGTGGCAGAGGGAGTTGATGGGTCCCTGTGACACAGTGGGTTGGTTCGTTCCTGTGACTGAGTAATTTGATGTGTCCCTGTGACAGTGAGTTGATGGGTCCCTGTGACAGAGTGAGTTGATGGGTCCCTGTGACAGAGTGAGTTGATGTGTCTCTGTGACAGAGTTGATGGGTCCCTGTGACAGAGTGAGTTGATGTGTCCCTGTGACAGAGTTGATGGGTCCCTGTGACAGAGTTGATGGGTCCCTGTGACAGAGTTGATGGGTCCCTGTGACAGAGTTGATGGGTCCCTGTGACAGAGTGAGTTGATGTGTCCCTGTGACAGAGTGGATGTGTCCCTGTGACAGAGTGAGTCGATGTGTCCCTGTGACAGTGAGTCAATGTGTCCCTGTGACAGAGTTGATGTGTCCCTGTGTCAGAGTGAGTCGATGTGTCCCTGTGACAGAGTTGATGTGTCCCTGCGACAGTGAGTCAATGTGTCCCTGTGACAGAGTTGATGTGTCCCTGTGACAGAGTGAGTCGATGTGTCCCTGTGACAGAGTTGATGGGTCCCTGTGACAGAGTTGATGGGTCCCTGTGACAGAGTTGATGGGTCCCTGTGACAGAGTGAGTCGATGTGTCCCTGTGACAGAGTGGATGTGTCCCTGTGACAGAGTGAGTCGATGTGTCCCTGTGACAGAGAGTTGATGTGTCCCTGTGACAGAGTTGATGTGTCCCTGTGACAGAGTGAGTTGATGTGTCCCTGTGTCAGAGTTGATGTGTCCCTGTGACAGAGAGTTGATGTGTCCCTGTGACAGAGTGAGTTGATGTGTCCCTGTGTCAGAGTTGATGTGTCCCTGTGACAGAGAGTTGATGTGTCCCTGTGACAGAGTGAGTTGATGTGTCCTGTGTCAGAGTTGATGTGTCCCTGTGACAGAGAGTCGATGTGTCCCTGTGACAGAGTTGATGGGTCCCTGTGACAGAGTTGATGCGTCCCTGTGACAGAGTGAGTCGATGTGTCCCTGTGACAGAGTGAGTCGATGTGTCCCTGTGACAGAGAGTTGATGTGTCCCTGTGACAGAGTCGATGTGTCCCTGTGACAGAGTGAGTCGATGTGTCCCTGTGACAGAGAGTTGATGTGTCCCTGTGACAGAGTGAGTTGATGTGTCCCTGTGTCAGAGTTGATGTGTCCCTGTGACAGAGAGTTGATGTGTCCCTGTGACAGAGTTGATGTGTCCCTGTGACAGAGTGAGTTGATGTGTCCCTGTGACAGAGTTGATGTGTCCCTGTGACAGAGTGAGTTGATGTGTCCCTGTGACAGAGAGTTGATGTGTCCCTGTGACAGAGTGAGTTGATGGGTCCCTGTGACAGAGTTGATGTGTCCCTGTGACAGAGTGAGTCGATGTGTCCCTGTGACAGAGTGAGTCGATGTGTCCCTGTGACAGAGAGTTGATGTGTCCCTGTGACAGAGTTGATGTGTCCCTGTGACAGAGTGAGTTGATGTGTCCCTGTGACAGAGTTGATGGGTCCCTGTGACAGAGTGAGTTGATGGGTCCCTGTGACAGAGTGAGTTGATGTGTCCCTGTGACAGAGTTGATGTGTCCCTGTGACAGAGTAAGTTGATGTGTCCCTGTGACAGAGTGAGTTGATGTGTCCCTGTGACAGTGAGTCAATGTGTCCCTGTGACAGTGAGTCAATGTGTCCCTGTGACAGTGAGTCAATGTGTCCCTGTGACAGTGAGTCAATGTGTCCCTGTGACAGAGTTGATGGGTCCCTGTGACAGAGTGAGTTGATGGGTCCCTGTGACAGAGTTGATGTGTCCCTGTGACAGTACACAGTACACAGTAATTTATTGTGCCAAGTGACATCATTTAAAAAACGAGCACGAGGAAAACTAAGTGATGAAGGCTAAAAGAAACAAACAAAAAGCCAAACACACGCATCGCTTACACACCCTAACACGCCGTTTATGCAAAAAACACGGACATTTCCCGATGTACCTCAGAGTAAGTTGATGTGTCCCTGTGACAGAGTGAGTTGATGTGTCCCTGTGACAGTGAGTCAATGTGTCCCTGTGACAGAGTGAGTCGATGTGTCCCTGTGACAGAGAGTTGATGTGTCCCTGTGACAGAGTCGATGTGTCCCTGTGACGGTCCCTGTGACAGAGTCCCTGGGTCCCGGTGACAAAGTGAGTTTGCCTATTTGGGAGGTTATTTGAGTGCCTACAACAAAGTAGAGGGCCCTTTTTATTTGGTGAATGAGCCTCTTGTACATATTGAGTTGGATCCTTTGGGAGATTAATTGGGACCCTTGAAGAAAGTATAGAGCCCTTTTTATATCATGAATGGGCCACTCTTGTACAGAGTGAGTTAGCCCCTTTGGGAGATCAATTGGGCTCCATGAAAGTAAAGAGCCCTTTTTACAGACTGAATGCGCCTCTGGTGCAGAGTGAGTTGGCCCTGCTTGAAGAGTGAATGGCTGTCTCTGACAGGTGTGACTCAGTGTTCTATGGAGGAAAGTCTGCTTCTCGAATGATGCTTGATGCAGGGAGTGAAGTGACATGATAAGCCCTCTTTCCCGTACATGTGCATTCATAGTTGTATGCACCTCCATTTTTGTAGCAATTTTGAAGGGGACACTGTGCAATGGGGGGTTCATTTGTTCACCACAAGCTATTGGAGCCTCACTCCACCAGGTGAGAGTGGGGGAGAGAGGGGTCAGTCCAGGAAAGCACCCTTTGCTGCTAAAGTGGTCAGCCCCTGGGGGGGGGGGGGTTAGTTACTTGGAGCTGGGTGTGGAGGACAGACACTAAGGACACAGTGTCCCCTCTGACTTTTCTGCTTGATTGTTGCCTAACAGCCTACCTTGATATATCCACGTGCATAGACTTATGTAGACACCCAAACACATGCATGCACATGTGTTCACCCACACTTTGAAACAAATGCACACACACACATGTGTGCACACACAAATACACATACACACACACAAACACACATACAAGCACACACAGACACACACACATTCGCACACACTAACACTCATGCACACACAAACACTCATGCACACACAAACACACACACACACACAAATGCATGCACACACATACACAAATGCACACACACACACATACACACACACACTCACTCTCACACACTCAGTCACTCACTCACTCAGTCACTCACTCACTCAGTCACTCACTCACTCACTCATCACTACTGCATATCATGTTACCAAGCCAAGAGGGAAGACACATTTCTGCTTGTGTGTTGCAGGACTGGAGGTTCTACTGGCATTGAATAAGGTCTGTACATAGAGAGAGAGATGCCAAAAGTATCTGCAACCACTAAGTGATGGACAGGGGAACACCCAGGCTCCAGCAGAAGAGGGACACTAGCCACTGAGAGCTGTCTGGGCTTGCTGCAATGGCCGACTAGACCACGACAGGAAGCCTCTGCTTAGTTTAGACCCCTCCTCCCCCCTTCCCCCCCTCCCCCCCCCTGCAGTCGGGATATTTTCCGACCCCTGGGACCCTGACCCCAATGACCTTGGGGTGTCAGTTGTCATGTAATCTTTGGACTCAACTCAGTCATCGAACTTTTGGGAGCTGTGGCTCTGTGGCCGCTGGGCTGTTGGATTTATCTCTGTTCTGTGGCCGGGAGATTCCCAGTGATAGATTTCCCTGAAGCTGACAGCAACAACCTACAGATGGGAGACTTGTCCTTTTCTGGAGGAACGGGCGGCAAGACAGTGGGAGAGATGTAGAGAGAAGGCGGAAGGGATGTTGTTTCTCCAGGGAGATGCAACCCTTTCCCCTTTTTGCCAATCTCCTCGAAGGGTTCTCCTGGAAAGTGTGAAACAAAAACCAACAGGTGGAACGGACAGACAGACGGACAAGCAGGTGGATGGATGGATGGACTCTGCAAAACCATTTATGAACCAAGGTGTGATGAGATTCCTCGTGGTTTCTGGAGACGGTTTTGTCTGTGGGCAAGGCACTGTGATACTTGGAAGCACTTGTTGCAGGGAAGCACTCTCCCTTCGGCAATGGTCGTCTGGATCTAGACTCCTTCCCCTCACACGTGCTCCTCACCCGAACTCCATGTCTCTGGTTGTGTCCTGCTGGACTACAGGGAACATATTGCTCTGTCTCGGCCCGTGGAGATTGCCGCAGCGACTGGAGTGTTGGTTGTGATTGGAGAGAGGGGCTCCCACATCCTTTGTGACCTGGCGGCAATGAAGAGGATGTTTCTGAAGACAAGCCTAGATGTGGGACTTTGCCGCATGGCCGAAAGCGGCCATTACAATTGCAAAAGAAAAAAAAATTATTATACTGGTATTTGAAATTTCTTCCTTGCTCTGATCTGGGGAACAGTATTCATCAGCACAGTGGAATGCTTGCCCCTGAGGACTCAGAGGCAGGAGACAGGTGAGGATGGTGATGATGATGATGATGATGATGATGATGATGATGATGATGATGATGATGATGATGATGATGATGATGATAAAGGTGATGGTCATGGTGGTGGTGGTGGTGATGACAATGAGGAGGCACTTTTCACCTTACCATACTCATCTTTACCCATCCTTGACTTATTGTTTTTCCTCTATTTGTAACCTATGGACTTATTGAAGCTATGTGTCAAAACTGCATCAAAATATGCATGTGGAGTACATCTTCAAGGAACTTCCATCAGACGAATAATGCCATATAACACCACTATCATCTGTAACTGTTTTAATCTCCTCTTCACTGCAGGCTTGATTCTGATTTGTGTCCAGTGGTAAATGGTGTATTTATGTTGCTCTGACTAGATCACCATCAGCAGTAGCACCACCCATGGGTGGCAAGTTTGGACTTTAAAATTTTTGCACAAGGCAGATGTCCATAGAAAGGACTTTTTCTTCTCTCTTGAAAGCAAAATGCTTTGTTCGTTCTTGTTAGAATTTTTTTTCCTTCTGTAGGCAATCTGTTCTATGTCGTAGGCTTGCTCTTCTACCAATTCTATTCTACACATGTGAAGACATGTACACCCCCCCACAACAAGTCCTTCATGACTCAAAGTAAAGTGACAGTGTGACAGGTTTCAGAGATAGGACCTTGAGTGTGATTCATGCTCAGTCTAGCTCAAACTTGAGAACTGATTTGGGTACACTGATCTGCACCCAGAAAAACTCCACGTGGCATCAAACATTTTGATAAAGGAGAGACAATATACATACATAGCAGGTACCACTGAACAGTAACATGCATGTACATGTACTCACACAGATAGCCCTGATGCGGGCCCATACATCTTTATCAATTGCTCACAAAACCACATGACATTCTGTGTTCAAACACATAACATGTTTATATTGGAACCCAGTGCACAAGACATGAATGCACACAAGCACCCTCATGCACACAATCAAATACACACACACACGCACACACACACACACATAGAGCCATGCCGTGCGTGACCATGCAGAAAGACACAGACAGAACTCCATACACACTATCCCCCAAGGCAACATGTCGAAAGAGATACAGATGGTAGTGCATATGTACAGGACTCAATGACTACATGCCAAATGAGACACAAATAAAAATGCTTACAGGCATGATGTATGTCTTCATGCCAAAAGCGACACAGAAAAGCTAATTAACATAACTTGAATGTTGCTTTCTCCTGCACTCTTTGCTTGTTTCCATTTGTGATATTCTTAGGCCTACAATTCTTGTAAAGAATTTTAGACTGTCGGTGATGATATGAATTGGGAAGATGCAACCCTTTTCCTATATGATACAAACAAGAACAGAGATAACTCACCAACATTGTCTATTGCAGTCGACTACTGCTAGAATGTCCTTGTATTTGCATACATACATACCTACATGTTTTTGTGTGCGGCCATGTGAGCACCTCTGTTATATACATATATATATTATACATATAATTATCATATAAGAAGGGAATTTCTGTGATGCCACTCTACAACCAAGTGTTTTCTTGAAGTAGGTCTAGATGTAGGAGACAGATGTGTATATGCTTATGAAGCTCTTGTCATGAACTTGTCCTTCCTTAGCATGCGTGCAGTTCACTAATTCGCCACAGAGAAAGCGGTTTTCCCCAGGAATGGTGTATGTGCTCTTTCTTGCTAGTGATGCATTCAGCACAGGCCAGAATCTCTCGGCTGCCTGCCGCCCGTTTCTTCTCTTCAAGTCGTGACAGTCAATCGCCCCCTTCTACTCTTGTTCTTCATGCATCTTTTTGAAATTGGAGCTGGAATTCAGACCTGATCAGAGCAGAATCCATTATGATATGATCGTTGTTGTTTACAAACTAGGGAAAGTTAGTTGACTGGAGGAGAAATGGTCTTGGAGGGAGGGATTGTGATAGGGTCTGAGGGCCAGACGGAGACATTGCCCCTGGATATAAGTAGTGTGGATTCTGTGCTCCAATGTAGTCCCTAGTTCTGGGACCAACAGACCATCAGTCTGGTGTTGAGTCAACTGCGTCTGGGTTGGATTCAGTCTGTCTCGTCGTCGCTTGCTCATGAGTTCACAATTCACCATGAGGTGGTTGCATCTGTTGAATTTGAATCGTCTGTTGTTTCCGAGTTGTTCATTTTTTTCTCTGTGTGAAGTCTGTTGAGACAGTTAATCAAACCGGGACCAATATTTTGATACTTGCGATGTATGAGGAGCAGAGCAGGATTCTCACTTCTGGAGTTACAAATGTCCGGGCACACATCTGAATGGGAATGATTCAGCTGATGGTTTTTCAACCTAGGTGGTAGTGATTTCTACTTGACTCTGCTGACGTATGTTCCCTCCTTTTACTCTTTCTGTAGTCAGCTTTGTAGGATTTTAGTACAGGAAATGGTGTGGCTGCAGGCTGTGCTCAAGCTCTGTGCAATCATTGCTTTGCACTGTATTCATTATCTTCTGCCAGATTCATTACCGTGTCTTCCGGTTTTAGGTTTTAAAATTTCCTCATAGATCTTTCAGCTTTCGTTGAGATGACGACGCTCTGATGACATAGATTCTGTTTTAAGACGTGTAATTGTCACAGTACTTCTAGATAAATCATATTCTCTCCCACAAATCCATGAAACTTTCCTTAGTGCTTTTTCACACAGCTCTGACAAATAATCAGACTAGTGGGGATGAGTATGATGGTGTAAATAATAATAATAATTATAATAATAATAATAATAATAATAATAATAATAATAATAATAATATAATAATAATAATAATAAACATGTAAGCACCTTGATCTGCCTGGTCCTCCATCATCAGCTGGAACCCTGGCTGCTGGGCTTTCAGGGCCTGCTCCAGTAGCTCAGCCAGGGGCTGCTGGGCTTTCAGGGCCTGCTCCAGTAGCTCAGCCAGGGGCTGCTGGGCTTTCAGGGCCTGCTCCAGTAGCTCAGCCAGGGGCTGCTGGGCTTTCAGGGCCTGCTCCAGTAGCTCAGGCAGGGTTGACATTTGATGAAGAAAAATTCAGGACTTATTGTAAAATTTATCTCTGCCTTTCGGTTAGGTGTGTCGTGAACTATGGTGACCTGAAATGCTTGACATCAGAGCAGTTCAGTGTCATCATTTTAAGTGCCCTCTGCTCTTTCTTTCCATCTGTTTTGGATTGAGTGCTTGGATTTCAGTGTCCAGGAAATGGCTCCTTATAAGTGTTAGACCGTATTTGTAAGCATCATGGCAGGGTGGAAGCAATTTCACCAGTCACCTCAATGTAAGATCACAGCAAATGGACTGTCTTGGAAGACCTTTGAGACACCAGAGATGCACTTCGTCATGATCAGTTTAGGGAGAGGGCCATTACATGACTGCAATTCTGACCCTGTGTCAGCAGATTCATCTGTCAGTTTCTTCTCATGGTAAGCACAGAATAGCTTGTAGGTTAGGTTACATCTGCCTGTGTGACTTCTATCCTTGTCTCGCCTTCAGAGTCTTTGCTGATTCATTTGTCACGCTGCTTCACAGTGCAGCCCAAGGATTAGGTCTCTCTTTGACTTCATTGCTAAGTCATCACCTTCAGACTGGGGAGTCTTTGCACTTAATACATTTCATTATGAGCCCAAAGATGAGATGTCTGTGTGTAACCTAGGCTGAGCCTAGTCATTTCTCATTATGCTTTACTGGAGAGTCCAGATGTCTCTGCTTGGCTTTGTCATTGAGTAATCTCAGCTAGGTTCCTCATCTTACCAGTCATTTCTGATGATGCATCACGGCAATTCATCTGTCCAAACCTCTCTCTCCATTTCTAACTCCAGATGATTCCTTCAGAAAGTAGACGTTGGTACAGTTCCAAAAAAGGATGTCTGAAATGAACCGTGTTCTACTGAGGCGTGCTTGGTCTGGCTTCAGTGAAGAATGGATAGAAGTGGACTGCATTCATGAACACTGCACATTGGGCCAGCTTGAGCACATTACATTTTCTCTCTGAACTCTCTCTGCTGATTCAAAGTCTCTCAGATGGAAAAGTTCTTGAACTTTCTGGCATGTTCGTTGACTTGGTGAGGGAGGAGGATGGGTGCCAAGCAGTGAGGGAGGATAATCTCTGTTGGATCTGGTGCTCTTTGCCTCCTGTGCCATGTTTGCACTTGTCACTTGTACGATCTAGTCAACCGTGACTACAGCGTCATGGTCTGTTCTGGTCCACCTGTACCAAAGGAAAGGCTATTTTCATCCACCAACCAAAAAGCTTGTATTTTCTCTGTGAAAGAAGCTTGATGAGGGATGATCCTGTACACACGTTTGTCGCTCTGCACTTCTCCAGCCAGACTTTTGTAGAGTGCAAGGCTGTCGTTTTTCCTTCAGAACCTCAATAAAGTGTTTGTGTTGAAGAGCAAACAGAGGGAGGCTTGATGCCAGTGTTGCTGCTGGATAGCTACGTAGCTGGCATTTTGTTGCGTTGTTTCTGCGTTAATCACAATGTGATCCTATGGACCTCTCCATGATAGGAAAATGGTACTGAGGCTCTCTAATCTCTGTTTTTATGTGACAAAGGGCCAACAGCTTTCAGGTTGCGTGAGATATTGGGCTCAAGAAGGTGGTGAATACTGATTTATTTTGGTTGTTGAGGTTGTTTTCTGAGAGATCATTGGATGTTTGTTTGGAGCTAGAGAGGTGTCAAATTTGACCATTTTCTCTGGTATTGAGCAATGCTGGATTCAGTGTTAATCTGTGCAGCTCTCTTTTGCTTCCAAAACAAAACCTCCCAACATTAAAGTACTCAAGTGGGAATTGCAGTTTTGCTCACGAAAACCCCCGAGGTAAAACCTATTTTAAAGCCCTTCCTATAAGGATTGGTCAAGGATGAGTTATGTGAACGAGTTTATACATCTGCCTCCTAGCCTGTTACCTGGTGAGCTTCCCCAGAAAAGGGAAGCTTGCCTACTACGTGTTGGAGGTCCAGAGTTGGGAGAGGCAAAGGTTACAAGACTTCGTCTGCAGACCTCTGGCAGGTGTTGGCAGTGGTTTGCTTGGCATGGAGTCCAAGCTCTACAGTGCCGTCAGTATATGTCTCAAGAAGTGCAATGAATTAACCCCTGACCAGCCTGACCGCCAGCATATCTAAGAGTTATTGTCGAATATGTTTGTATTTGTTGTTCCGTTTGCTGGAAAGGGTCCAGTCTTTGTTGAGCGTTTTTCTAATGTGATCAGTTTTTGTTATTTTCAAATCATTTTTGGCAAAAGGGTGTTTTCTGCTTCAATGTGATTGATGTTATTACAAGTATTTGGGACAGCTTTTGTAGCCAGTCAAGTCTCATGTGCAATAATGTGTTGATGTATTACAGACTCAAGAGAGACACACATGGAAAGGCTTCGTTCGCCTCAGGTCACGTGAAATGTCAGATCTAGTCATGTGAATTTCAACCTCTCAAGCCTTCCCCATGTTGTCGCAAGCTCATCATAGCAGCTCATGCATATATTTTGATTTATTTGAACCTTTATCCGTGCTCTAATTTGTCTTTGGTTGCGCTTTTTACAACCTAGTGGTATACGGTATTATACACTGTTTTGATGATGAACACTTTCATTTTTATAGGTTGGTTGTGTTAACAGTATCAATGGTTGTGTTATGACATTGTTGCAGTTGTGGGCAACTATGCTGTTGTGTTTACAGCCAGAGGTGTAGGAGTGACCAGTGAGAGATGGTTAGTGATAGTACCCATAGTGATATCTATCTATTATAATCAATCCTTTTACTTCTCTTGTGGATTAGACCAGGGACTTCTGTGGTGAGTTAGACCAGAAGTTTCTGTTGAAAATATTGGCCAATTTGTATCATGCTGTCAGAAAGGAAGGAAGGAGAGTTTATGGTGTGACTGACCTCTGGAGTCTTGTGCATGTTATTTTGAGGGTTTACGATATGGCGGAATATGGAATCATGGTGTATAAATCTATAGACAAAACCTTAGGTGAACAACAGTGTATGTAATCCTGTCTAGTGTGGACTGGAGGGTCCATGGCAAGAAACATTTTGAAACGATGAAAACCAAGAACTATAAAAAGTTATCAGACCCTCACTCAGGGCTTTCATTTTGGTCTTTGATGATTGAATCAGACTTTTTTCTGTATAGGGCTCTCTCTCTCTCTCTGCCTAGCTCTGAAGGAAGCTGTAAGTGTTGTGAGTTCTGCTTGAACTCTGCCTCATCCCTAAACAGACTGGTCTGGTGTCAATCCAACGGATGGACAGGTCTTCCCTGAATGACCTGGCTGTTGCAAGATTTGACCACTGCACTGTGTGATAAGTCTCCCTTCCTCCTGGTATCCTGGACTTCTTTGCTTGCCATAGGCTTTGCTCTGCTCACTTGTACTCTGTCTGCTCGCTCGCCTCTGTATGTCTCTCTCTCTCTCTCTCTCTCTCTCTCTCTCTCTCTCTCTCTCTCTCTCTCTCTCTCTCTCTCTCTCTCTTTCTCTCTCTCTCTCTCTCTCTCTCTCACACAGTAGTGATGACCGTTCTGAGCAACAATGACTCCGTTCTTTTATATGGTGCATATGTTTTGACTCCAAAGTAGCTGAATACCTTTAGAAGTCAACCAGATTGGAATTGAATAATTTTGACCTTTTTTCTCCCTTTCTTAATGTGATGTTGCATCATTGTAAATGTCTTGCAAATGATGTTGAAATAGGTTTATTAACAAAAACATTATTTATTACCACTCATCTAAACTTCAAGTGTGTTTGCCAACTTTTTAATCTCTGAGGTAGCTGCAGTTTATGTGGGCAAGCAGGTGGCCTCTGCAGCACATAGAATCTCATGAGGTGAAGTATTTTTCTTGTTGGAAGTGCGAAGGCAAGTGGATAAGTGTTGTATCAAGGGTAGTAAGCTTGATAGTGACAGTTGTCACTGTGAAAAAGATAGGGGAGAGTGAGCCAGAATAAAGGGAAGAGTTTTTAGGTGAAAACAAGAAAGAAAGAAAAAGAAATAAGGAAACCAAAAGACTTGTCAGAAGGTATGCCTTCACATTCTGTAATGTCAGGGAAAGGAGCTTGTTTATATAATCCCCCTCCCCCCCTCCATAATCCCCCCTTCCCCCCATAATCCCCCTTCTCCCTCCATAATCCCCCTTCCCCCCCTCCATTTAGATTATCATCCCTGAGTCCAACCTTTTGATCCTTTCCCAATAACCCCCGTACCCCTAGAATATTCAGGATCAGTCTTTCATTGATTATTTCTTCACCTAATGTTGTATAATGTCATTTCAGTGTGATATTTACATTTGTTCATTTGCGGCATCTATGGTTCTCACGTCGTAGCTTTTGATTCAGGGTATTGTGCAAACAAAATCTGAGATTTTTAACTGACTCTCTTGGTGAGGGAAGATCCTCCCCGTTCACATGCTTGCATTTTGGTTATGACGTGTACTTAGAGGTCAAATGCATCTCTTGAGTCATAACCTTCCTCTCCCTTCTCTCAAGGCTGTGGATTAATTAATCAATTAATTAATCAATTAATTAATTTTCTTGGAACCTGTTGACTCAAGGAATGGAGAAGCAGGATCTTCTCCAGAATTACTTTGAAACCATCACTTCTCCCTGTTTATATTGGGTTGTTTTTTTTTGGAACAGGATTTTTTCCTCAAGGAGTGACCAAGGTGTAGACATTGTCCTTTTTAATTTATATCATTGTTAGTCATGTCGATACTAATGCACCGTTGCTGTTACGATTCCTACTGGTGGACTAAAACCAAAAGACAAAATGCTTTCCTTGACTGTGTTGTGTACGGATTAGGGTTATTGTAGCTTAGAACGGGGCCATTTTTCTGCTCAGAAAAAGTGAAATGTTTGCTCTGAATGAGCAGCCATCTGACTTTTAAGTGAGGATGTAGTTTTTTGAAATTATCCTAGGATATTGGCTACATTCTTATTATAACTTGTGTGATCCGAGCACAGCCTGTACTGTGCTCTTGTACAGATGTAGAGTTGAGCAACTTTGTCAAAAGACAGCTATGTATAAAATAAAAGTATATGTCAAATGTGAGCGTGTTGAGGTATGTGCATGTACAATAATTATTATCATTATTGTGTGCCTGTGCACGCATATGTGTGTGTGTGTGTGTGTGTGCACGCGCATCTGTGTGTGCATGTATGTATGAATGCATGTGCATTGAATGAACGATGGAGTGCTTAGGAGGATTTGTCCGTTCATATTACTCTGATGTAATGCGATCTTGATCAGATTAGTGCATAATCATGTGTGCAGTTATATTTTTTTTTCTTTCTTGGTGCATATTTATTTGTGAGTATGACGGTATATTGTCTCAAATCTGAACGGCAAACCACAAGATAACCTTTGCAAATGCTTACTATTATAATTATTAATAATAATTATTATTATTACTATATCATGAAAACCCCATGACCTATGACCTAGCTCAACAGGGCAATGTTCTGTTCCTACGAGTCCAAGAAAGCATTACTTGAGCTTGGATTTGCCATTGCTCGTTTTCTTGCACAATATTATGAACGTGTTTAAACGTGGATTATTTCTGTCTTGATATAATATATGTGCCTGTAGTATGAAAGAACATGTGTACCTTTCCTTTTGCTCACATATTTGACACAAAGTATTACATCAGACTTTGGTTTTGGGTGAAAGTACAGCATCAAGGGTGGGTGGATGGGTCAGATGATGTCAGTATAGGCAAAATGTGAAACCTTAGATTTTACAGAAAGAGAAAACAACCCCTACAAAATGCTTTTTTTCCAATAGTATTTTCATCATGATGCAGTGATAACAATGAAGATGTCTCATATTATTATAATTATTATAATTATTATTATCATTATCTCGATAATGCTTTGATGACAATTTTGTGGAGCTCTTAGATTTTATTCATAAGAATTTTTACTTAGAGCAGGAGGCAACCTTGACTGAGACGGGCATGCGTGCCGATGTGGCGTTGCATGATGTGAGAACTGTGAAAGTTCGCTTCCTGTGCTGTCGCCAGTGGCGAAGGTGTGGACATGTGTCTGGGTCAGTGTGAATGCCATGTTCCTGTGGAAATACGGACAAAGGCTGGGCCGCAATACTGCGCTGTCTCCGAGCACCTGCTAGTGGACTGGAGACAAAGCGTTGCAGTTTCTGAATTTGAACACTTTTCCTCGTGTCTTGTGTCTCGGATATATCTCCATTTATAAACCAATGATGTATTTACACCGTATGCATGAACTATGTATAGAAGATAACAGCTACTGAAGTCGGCTTTAAGAATTAGCTTTCTCTTGTTTAGTACTGTGTGTTTCGCTGTCCGTGTCGTCCATAACCATTTTAGTTCATATCTGTAGAACCACAGATTATGATTCCCTTTGTATTGTGTTACAACTGCCATTCACATCATCATTATAGTAGGATTATTATTAGGATTATGATTTGATAAAATTTAACTGCAAAACCTTCAGGGAACATCATGAAGATAATTATTATTATTATTATTATTATTATTATTATTATCATTATCATTATTATTATTATTATTATTCTCTCACATGCGCGGCTTCTAGGGCTCATCGATTGTCACAGTGGATCTGTGGAACGAGCGGAGAGAATGTGATACTTTACGAACCCTACTTTTCCCCTTGAACACACTCCTCCTCCCCCCCCCTCTCTCCCCTCCCCCCCTCCCTCCCCCCCCCACCCCCCCCCCCCCCCTCTTTCCTGCCCAACCTTTCTCTTCATGGTAGTGAAGATCTGAAATGTCTACGAGGAAAAAAATTTAGAACCAGAGTCGATGAAACACTTCATTCATGGCGTCAATAACAAAACGTTCTTTTGAAGACAAGCTTGATCTTCATGTGTTATTTAATTAAAGATATTTTGAAGTGTGGTTTTTCCTTATTGCAATTATATTATGTCATCATGATTAGGGGGCACCAGCTCGCAGGAGTGGAAGAGACGCTACTGTAGAGTAGCTGTACATGGGTACTTCCTCTGGACAGAACTACAGTTCATGGAGGGATATCGCAGCCATAGAGACGTTACTGTAGAGTAGCTGTACATGGATACTTCCTCTGGACAGAACTACAGTTCATGGGATATCGCAGCCATACAGGATGTCGTTGATCGCCTGCAGGGGGAATCTTGTCACTCGCAGACGGCACGCCGAAGCAAACTTGACCTGAACTCGGACACCCCATTCCGTGGTACGCACCCCAGTGGTAGCAGTGGGAATTTGTTATTCAGCAAAATAAACCAAAACGTTCTAAACAGATCTTGACGAAATTTGGTGGCGGGTCAGGGTTTCACCCAAGGTCAGGGTTTCACCCAAGGTCAGGGTTTCACCCAAGGTCAGGGTTTCACCCAAGGTCAGGGTTTCACCCAAGGTCAGGGTTTCACCCAAGGAAGATTCCATTGAGTACTGGAGCTTATCTGTTACCTCGTTAGAGATTGCAACTAAAAGGAGAAATGTTATCGTGTATAACGACTGTTGATGACGTCAAAGAATTGATGACGCTGCTAGCTGGCGCGGTGATAAAATGAACTAAAATTTGTAGCGTCGGGCTTTAACAGCAGAGCATCCTGCCCGAATAAATGATACAGGCCTTGGCAGAATAGATATGGTTTCCTTGGTGGAGCTTTGCCTCACAGTGCTCTGTAGTTCGTGATACCTTGCTCGGCATCTACCAGTCAGTAGCTATTCGTCTCACTGTTGATTTTGCCTCGGTGTTGGGAAGGAATTTCAAATCTTGATAGGATCCTGATAAGTTCTGTGAACGAAGATTTTACCAGCTAGATTACTGTTGTCGCTGTTTGTAGTTCTCAGCAAAGAGGACAAGAAACTTTTTTTTAATCCTTGTGTCTTTTCCTGAAGAAAAGACCCTATCTAACCTGACAGTTGCACCAAGACAGCATGGAATAATTTTCTGTCAAATATCAGTGTCCAAATTTTGATTGTATGCTCTATTTAGGTAGTTTCATTGGTTCATTTTCTGATGTGATTCGATGCTTGCTTCCGATTGAATCTATAATTCCTGTAAACTTCCAGGAACATAAAGACTGTCCATCGCTTACGATTTGCTTCATATGAAGAATATCGTATATTGCAAGATGTCTTGGTGTAGGCTCACTCTTATTCAAATCCGGAGCATATATTATAAGATTCATTTAACGGCATGGTTTATTTCAAAACCATGTTCTTAATGACTAGTAGAATTTCATACCTTTTCATCTTCAATCTTCATCTTATGAATTTATTTTCTGTGGTTGTATTCCGTTCGGTATGGCGTGTTTACTCTTCATGCAGTCTTTCTGCATAGACTGGCAGGGCTTTGGAATTTTTCCCTCGATAGAAGTACATGATGAAGCAGATGATAGTGGGACAAATGGGATACATTATTAATCCAGAGGGTTCAAGGTCAGATCTTCTAATTGAGTTGTCTTTCTTGGCTGTTGCGACTACGAGCCTCTGTATGGAGAAGACTGCTACAGCTGGGGTGCATAACAGGGTAGTGGAGGCCTGTCGTGTATCGGTAGCGGAGTATCAAAACGTTTAGGCGCTCTCTCTACCATTGCTCTCCATGGTAAACAGTGCTTAGCAATATCTGTCTCCCTTCTTCCCTTCCCGTTATCCCCACCCCCCACACCTCCACCCCCCACACCTCCACCCCCAACCTCCCTCCAAATTTTGACTTTTGAAAAAATAGTTCTTTCTCTTTTGTCTTTCTTTGTTTTGGTATTGGCACTTAGCTCTTCGTTTTCTTTTCTTTTCATCGTCGGGATTTCTTACTATCCTTTTTCCCTCCTCCTCTCTTCTCCTCTCCTCTTTCTCCTCTTTCCTTCAAGCCTGTTCAGGTGGCTGCATCTTCTTGCATTCGTGGTCAACTTATCAGTAAGAAAAGAAGAAGAGAGATAAAAACGAACGGTTTTTTCATCTTTCGTACTCAAACTTAGAAGACCTGAGGCCGGGCAGTGTGTTTGTGTGTGTGTGTGTGTGTGTGTGTGTGTGTGCGTGCGTGCCAATGGAGATGCTGCATGGAGCGGCAGAGGTTGGATAGCCACGTAGGTAGGTAGGTATTATCTCGTATTCTACTCGCAATGCTCCCGTCTGACCAGCTGTCTGGGGAATTGCTCAGCGTTCCTCGCTCGCACCTGCTGGCCCTCCTCTTTCCCTGGAACCGACTAGCGTGAGGACGAGTATTTTGTGTCAGTCTTGTTGTCTATACATACCTACATACATACCTACATACATCAATAGCTACTCCGGGCGGACTTGAGTGGCGATTTCTCTACCTGCAGTTTCCTATGTTGAATTGATATCTGTATATGTGAATAAAACTAGTATGTCAAATTCATTCAGTCGGAGTGGTTGTGTCGTTATTTTTTATGTTGTCATTGTTGTTCTAACTGGTGGTAGTGTTAGAGGTGGTGGTGGTGATGTGATGGTGACAGTGAAGGCAGCAGTTGGTGATAGTGACAGTGAAGGTAGCAGTTGGTGACAGTGAAGGCAGTTGGTGACAGTGAAGAAAGCAGTTGGTGGTGATGTGTGATGGTGACAGTGAAGGCAGCAGTTGGTGGTGGTGACAGTGAAGGCAGCAGTTGGTGATGGTGACAGTGAAGGCAGCAGTTGGAGATGGTGACAGCGAAGGTAGTTGGAGATGGTGACAGTGAAGGCAGTTGGTGATAGTGACAGTGAAGGTAGCAGTTGGTGACTGAAGGCAGCAGTTGGTGGTGGTGACAGTGAAGGCAGTAGTTGATGGTGGTGATGGTGAAGGCAGCAGTTGGAGATGGTGGTGACGGTGAAGGCAGCAGTTGGAGATGGTGGTGACGGTGAAGGCAGCAGTTGATGGTGGTGACAGTGAAGGCAGCAGTGGATGAGGATGACAGTGAAGGCAGCAGTTGGTGGTGATGTGTGATGGTGACAGTGAAGGCAGCAGTGGATGAGGATGACAGTGAAGGCAGCAGTTGGTGGTGATGTTTGATGGTGACAGTGAAGGCAGCAGTTGGTGGTGATGTGTGATGGTGACAGTGAAGGCAGCAGTTGGTGGTGATGTGTGATGGTGACAGTGAATGCAGCAGTTGGTGGTGATGTGTGATGGTGACAGTGAAGGCAGCAGTTGGTGAGGATGACAGTGAAGGCAGCAGTTGGTGATGGTGACAGTGAAGGCAGCAGTTGGTGGTGATGTGTGATGGTGACAGTGAATGCAGCAGTTGGTGGTGATGTGTGAGGGTGTCAGTGAAGGCAGAAGTTGGTGATGGTGACAGTGAAGGCAGCAGTTGGTGGTGATGTGTGAGGGTGTCAGTGAAGGCAGAAGTTGGTGATGGTGACAGTGAAGGCAGCAGTTGGTGGTGATGTGTGATGGTGACAGTGAATGCAGCAGTTGGTGAGGATGACAGTGAAGGCAGTAGTTGTTGGTGATGTGTGATGGTGACAGTGAAGGCAGTAGTTGGTGATGGTGACAGTGAAGGTAGCAGTTGGTGGTGATGTGTGATGGTGACAGTGAAGGCAGCAGTTGGTGGTGATGTGTGATGGTGACAGTGAAGGCAGCAGTTGGTGGTGATGTGTGATGGTGACAGTGAAGGCAGTAGTTGGTGATGGTGACAGTGAAGGCAGCAGTTGGTGGTGATGTGTGATGGTGACAGTGAAGGCAGCAGTTGGTGGTGATGTGTGATGGTGACAGTGAAGGCAGCAGTTGGTGGTGATGTGTGATGGTGACAGTGAAGGCAGCAGTTGGTGATGGTGACAGTGAAGGAAGCAGTTGGTGGTGATGTGTGATGGTGACAGTGAAGGCAGCAGTTGGTGATGATGACAGTGATGGCAGCAGTTGGTGGTGATGACAGTGATGGCAGCAGTTGGTGGTGATGTGTGATGGTGACAGTGAAGGCAGCAGTTGGTGATGTGTGATGGTGACAGTGAAGGCAGCAGTTGGTGGTGATGTGTGATGGTGACAGTGAAGGCAGCAGTTGGTGATGTGTGATGGTGACAGTGAAGGCAGAAGTTGGTGATGATTTGTGATGGTGTCAGTGAAGGCAGCAGTTGGTGGTGATGTGTGATGATGACAGTGAGGGCAGTAGTTTGTGATATGTGATGGTGACAGTGAAGGTAGCAGTTGGTGATGTGTGATGATGACAGTGAAGGCAGCAGTTGGTGATGGTGACAGTGAAGGCAGCAGTTGGTGGTGATGTGTGATGATGACAGTGAAGGCAGCAGTTGGTGGTGATGTGTGATGATGACAGTGAAGGTAGCAGTTGGTGGTGATGTTTGATGGTGACAGTGAAGGCAGTAGTTGGTGATGGTGACAGTGAAGGTAGCAGTTGGTGGTGATGTGTGATGATGACAGTGAAGGCAGCAGTTGGTGATGGTGACAGTGAAGGCAGCAGTTGGTGGTGATGTGTGATGATGACAGTGAAGGCAGTAGTTGGTGATGGTGACAGTGAAGGCAGCAGTTGGTGGTGATGTTTGATGGTGACAGTGAAGGCAGTAGTTGGTGATGGTGACAGTGAAGGCAGTAGTTGGTGGTGATGTGTGATGATGACAGTGAAGGCAGCAGTTGGTGATGGTGACAGTGAAGGTAGCAGTTGGTGGTGATGTGTGATGATGACAGTGAAGGCAGTAGTTGGTGGTGATGTGTGATGGTGACAGTGAATGCAGCAGTTGGTGATGGTGACAGTGAAGGCAGTAGTTGGTGGTGATGTGTGATGATGACAGTGAAGGCAGCAGTTGGTGGTGATGTGTGATGATGACAGTGAAGGCAGTAGTTGGTGGTGATGGTGATGGTGACAGTGAAGGCAGCAGTTGGTGATGGTGACAGTGAAGGAAGCAATTGGTGATGGTGACAGAGAAGGCAGTAGTTGGTGATGTTGTGTGATGATGACAGTGAAGGCAGCAGTTGGTGGTGATGTGTGATGGTGACAGTGAAGGCAGCAGTTGGTGGTGATGTGTGATTGTGACAGTGAAGGCAGCAGTTGGTGATGGTGACAGTGAAGGTAGCAGTTGGTGGTGATGTTTGATGGTGACAGTGAAGGCAGCAGTTGGTGATGGTGACAGTGAAGGCAGCAGTTGGTGGTGATGTGTGATGGTGACAGTGAAGGAAGCAGCTGGTGGTGATGTGTGATGATGACAGTGAAGGCAGAAGTTGGTGATGATTTGTGATAGTGTCAGTGAAGGCAGCAGTTGGTGGTGATGTGTGAGGGTGACAGTGAAGGCAGAAGTTGGTGATGATGACAGTGAAGGCAGCAGTTGGTGATGGTGACAGTAAAGGCAGCAGTGTCCCAACTGCAGAGAGAAAGATGAAGTCGAAAGGCAATTTCTTTTGCATTGTCCAGCCTTGTACGACCTACGAGTAAGATATATCATACCATTTGTAAATGAAGAAATGGAGGACTTTTTTGTACAGTGCATCTGTAACAGATATACTTGTGATAAGAGGGTTGCCACCTACCTCTACCATGCATTAATGAGAAGAAAGGCAATCTTGCAGGATACGCAGAATGATTTTTTTATATAATAAGCAGAGAGCAATACAGAGCATTATAACAGCTCTCAGTATGCGATTACAAGGGAGTATTGAGACACATAGTGTTAGTGCCCAATATATTTGTTTAACAGTGTATTGCATCATTGTACGTGTGATGGGCCGCAGGCCTAGACAATAATCTGATTCGTTTGTTCTCTCTCTATCTCTTTTCCTTCACACGCAGGCACAGGCACACACACACACACACGCACACATACAGATACACACACAAACACGCACACACACACACACGCACACATACAGATACACACGCACACATACAGATACACACACACACACAGATACACACACACACACACATACACACGCACACATACAGTATACACACACACACGCACACTTACAGACACACACACACACACATACAGATACACACATTTGCTTATGCATGCATATGTTGCACTCCTCTCTTACAATATCCTGATGTACGGGGCTTCTCCTGGCTTGCGCTAGGAAGTCGAAGTGACAGACACTGGTGGTCGTTTCCGATAAACCTTATTCACGCACTGATGAAAACACTGGTGAAAATCAGCCAACAGCAATTCGTCGTAACAACTCGTAGCAGCTTCACTCTGCACACAGTAGGCCTACAGCAGAGGCTCGCATCTCACACAAGATAGCTCTCACCTTATCTCAGTCGTATCTGCTGCTCCCTCTCTGACTCGCTTTCTCACTCCTTATATATACATTTACACAAATTCCAGAAACTACCAGTACAATATCGAATATATACTATCACACTCCCGTACTCGACGAAACTGACGTCACGTGACACAACAAGCCCATTTTAGCTTCACTCGGTCACACGTCGGTCAATGACCTGACTGATATATACAACAAGAAGGGCAAAGTCTATACGACTCACATGCTTGACCTTGACCTTTACATGACCTTGACATTCAGGTGACCTTCAAGGTCAAGGCCAATCAACTACACCTAGCAATGACATCATACACTAAACTAAGAAATGCTTTACACATTTTTCCTACCAAAATGCATGTGGCCTTGACCCAAGGTCAAGGTCATTCAAGGTCATGCAACACAAAGCTGTTAATTCAAGACATAGGAAGCACAATGGTGCTTATTGGCACTTTCTACCATGAGATATGGTCACTTTTAGTGGTTCACTACCCCATTTTGGTCACATTTCATAAGGGTCAAAGTGACCTTGACCTTGATGATATGTGACCAAATGTGTCTCATGATGAAAGTATAACATGTGCCCCACATAATTATTAAGTTTGAAACAGTTATCTTCCATAGTTCAGGGTCAAGGTCACTTCAAAATATGTATACAATCCAACTTTGAAGAGCTCCTGTGACCTTGATGCAAGGTCAACCAAACTGGTATCAAAAGATAGGGCTTGCTTTGACCTATATACCACTTGTAGCTAAGATCGCCATTCTCAATAACGTGGGAGAAAATTGGGAAAATGTGAAAAATGACTGTTTTTGAGACCACATTTATGGAGGGGGGGGGGGGGGGGGGGGGGGGGGGGGGACTGGAGGGACGTTTGCAAAAGTTTCGAAAGATGTGTTGCTCTTTGGAGAGGTTTTTCTTGTCTTGTCTGGGTTAAGCTTACCTTTGCAGGGTAGACAACGATGCCTTGAAGATACAGTCAAACTCTTTCGTCAAGGCGTCCATGCCCAACTAACAGTCGTTGCTAACAAGAACAACGTCGTGACGTACTTAACAATCATCACTCCGTGAGGAGGGGTAGCCA
>JAWQFJ010029976.1:7500-17758 GCA_034096865.1 Theodoxus fluviatilis | reverse complement strand
GGGAAGTAGAAAAGAGCTTAGGAATTCGTGCGGACGTACGCAACCCGGACTGCCCGTTACGCGGACGGACGGGACGACACGGCTCAGTACATAGACTCACTTTTGCTTCGCATGTGAGTCAAAAATGTACGGACACATTCATCTTCTACTATATGGAGGCAGGCAGGCAGGCAGGCAGAGACAGACAGAGACAGACAAAGACAGACGGACAGACACACGCGCGCGCGCACACACACACACACACACACACAAACACGCACACGCACACGCACACGCACACACACACACACACACACACGCACGCACGCACACACACACACACACACACACACACACACACACACACACACAGTACGCTCTATCAATACACAAAAACCGGTTTGCACAAATAGTGAATTATATCAGTAAGGTTTCCCATTAAATTAATAATCCGTGTTCTCGCTGGCGTCATCTTTGCTTTGTTTTACTGGAAAGCGAATACTATTATAGCACCGCTGCTGCGAATCTCGCGCTGATGACGGAAATTACCGAAGGGCAAATTGTAAGCCAACGAAAAAGGACGGAATTTGCCGAGCGGACGCTGCTCTATCATTGCGTTTGGGAAATGAAAATCAGCGGGTGGGTCACAGCATCTGATTCAGGGTGTTTATGCTCGAAACAGGGCCGCTTCGCTTTGCCGACTACTTCAAATGTTTTAGTCACGGACAACATCCTGCAAATAGCGCCTTTGTGCACCATACTCATATTCACCACCACCACCACCCCTCTCCTGAATATTCGCTCTTTCCCGCAATCCTCTTCCCGGACGAGTCCATTAATGCGGTCCATCTAAGGAACTTACTCCGAAGCAGCAGTGCCAGTCTGATCTAGTGATTCTCCAAGTCGTAAAACTGGAACTGTACCTGAATTGCCGTCTTGCGTGCATTGGATACTCAGTGATGATGTTTTTACGAGTATAATGATTTAGTACTTCGAAATACTTATGATATATTGTGATAAGGCTGGTGTCCAACAGTATCTGATCTTAAAGATTCTGCTTTTAGTGTCTTGTAAAATGTCCCTGCCTTTTGAAGGCAAAATAAATCGCGCCTTTATCGAGGTGTGAGATAAACTCAGATCGTTGCTGAATGTTTGCAGCAGTGACGGGCACAGATTGAATGACCAGAATTCAGCACGCTTTGAGAATGTCCTTTGGGTCCCTGCTCCCTGAGTTGAAGTTTGGCATCGACCAAGCATCACCTGAGAGGATGTGTCCTTGCACGGAGAGACTGATTTATTGCATTTCCACGTGGCCCAAAATGGCTGGCTGTTTCGCTGCTGTCACTCACGCCACAGCTGGTGCCCGGTGGTTGCAAAGGCCTCAGTCAACATAGCTGCGGCGGAAATGGCCGTAATCAGTTATGACGGCGGCAGATGTAACAGGAGACCAAGATGCGCAAACGCGTTTTCATCAACATATGAAAATGATACATCGATAAATGCTGTCTTTCTGAAAATATCAGGTAACAAAGGGGGGGGGGGGGGGGGGGGGGGGGCAGTACATGGGAAGACAAGGCTTATGTATGAGGATGACAAGGACTCATTGGAGGAGGAGAGCGATCGGGGGACAAGAGGACCTTTCCTCTGACACCATCCGAAACATTGGTTGCAAAGGCCAATGCATGTCGAAATCATCAAGCAAACGATCCAGAGTAACCCTCGATTTGGCGACTGCGTGAATATATAATGTTCATTATTATCTGCGTTGCATTTACATTAGTATCGTAAAATAACATGACTAGAGCTGTTATATAACCACTAGTGTTAGTGCATAGCACTAGCGGAAAAAGAATATATAGAACTTTCTTGTGGGATATATTATGCATAACTGTTTTATTAGCGGTGATGCTTGGTTAGTAAATCTTTTTTCCTTCATGTAGCCTAACATTTGGCCTTGCATGCATCGTACTTACATTCATCTACTGATCTACAAAATCGTGCAATGCGAAGATGAGGAAAACTATCAGAATTGTCGATGCGTACGAGAGTAAACGAAATCACGAGTATAGGCCTACCATTGAATCCGTGTGTTCGACGCCACTCGTCACTGCCTGTTCGCCACCAGTCTGTTTCAACCTGAATCATGCAGCATTTTCACCCTCTGGTCAGCAGATGGAATTTATTTCTGTGTCATTTTTATCAGCAGCATAACCTCTATTGCGTCTGGCCATTGAATCCATTAATCTTCAGTAAAGCTCAGCACTTGGAGTTTGCCAATTGCTGGATGAGATCGCTGTCTGTCCTCCTACTTGGTCATATGGGCGTCTTTGATACCCATATATGTGTGTGTGCGCGCGCGCCCGTGTATGTGTATGTGTGTGCGTGCATGCATACTTGCGTGCGTGCGTGCGTGTGTGTGTGTGTGTATGTTTGTATGTATATGTATATTTGCGTTCATGCATGTTTGTCATCGTTTTCACAAGATTTTGGAGGCATGGCTAAACATCTCTAGAAACAACATCTCTAAACAAAGACGGATGACAATGAATATTACTGTATTATGCCATATCATTAGCTCACACATTATATGAGTAATTGTATAGACGGTTGTTTCATTTCAAACGTCCACCGATGTGGTGAAATCCTCAGACCTACTGCATATATTAGGGCACCGAAGTATCCTGGACTACGTCTTGCATGGAAAATGGTCACTCGAACTGCCTACTTGTAACAGAATTCTTTGCGATGGCCTGGCTATATGTCAATCCTGCATGCTTCTCTCTTCACGCCTTTGAAGCTCCGCAGAAAAAAAGTTGCCACGCGGACCATCGGGCTGAAGCACGTTTTAGATATCACTGCTGCCTCAGGTACCGGTACTGCATTGTTGTTTCTTCAGTCTCTCCGTCTGGCGTTTCCTTGACAATCGTTGTACCATTGTAATGAAAACTATTCATGGCACGTCCGTAGCTCGGATTCTACTCTCAGTGCACACAGTCTCGTGCCCCACACTGCCCTGACGATTTGTCTGTGGGGGTGTATTTTCTCATGCGCAGTGTTTATTTTTACCTGAAAACTAACATCACCATCTGTAGCATCGACGAAATGCCGTTTAGTGGAGTAGATGAATGGTCTGCATCGCCGTGCCTGTTGCCTCTATGGAACTGATCATTTTTCTGGAATGATCCAGAAGAGATATGGCGCTTGTAAATTTTCCAAACGTACTTGTGTGTGTGTGTGTGCGCGCGCGCGCGTGTGTGTTCGCGTGCGCGCGCGCACGAGCGCGTGCACATGACCGTGCGCTTGTGATCCCATGCACTCGTGTGTGCACACGAACACCTGCGCGTGGTTTCGTTTATTTTTGTTTTTGTACTCGAGATAGCCAAGATCCGACACCATCTAAGGTGAAGGAGTCAGCGCCCTCACCCGGCAGTCATAGCATCTTGCTGATGAGCTGGGGTCACCCATTGGCTCTGACCATTCACACAGATGAGCCCATGCTGGGCGATGGTCATTATCTCCATATGGAGAGTATTCTTTTTTGTGGAGGCGAAAACTAAACAGACATCCAAACTAATGCAGATTAGGACTCAAGACTAAAATAGAAGTGTAGATGTGTTCACAGTAACACCCCTTGTTGGTGACTGCGGGACAGCTAGTTGTTTTCTCCAACAGAGGCGACCGGAAGGAATGGGAGCCGACAGGCCAGGGATTGCTACAACTCCCTCAACAAACGTTCCAGGACGGTGGCTTTATAGGGTTGAAATGTGCTGTGTTGATTCGCCGCTTTTCACACCATGAGCGGTCAATGCCATGACCTTGTAAGAACATATTGCAGATCGACTGTTGGCATCAAAACCAGTCGCTCCGTAAAACAAGAATGTCGCCCTTGCATTGCAATGTAGATTCTATATGTAGAATGTAGCCTACCCCCAAAATTTAAATCCACAGTTTGCTGCTGTGCGACGAGTCGAAATTTCTTTAAATTTTGTGAAGTTGTGTGTTTATTCATGCATGGATGCGCCACAAGAACCTTTACTTATCACGTTTCTTTTGTTTGCTCTTACATTTAACCTGTCGTATGGAATCTTTCATTAATATCATCGTGCGTAAGTCATTTCGCGATTTATTCAACGAATCAGCTTGTGAGCACGTGCATGTGTTTGTACATGATTTTATGAGTGTGCGCGTGGGCAGTTTGAGGCTCTGCGTGTCTGTTTAATTATTTATTGTTGGTCACCACACGCACTTGATAAACTTTCCAAAGAACCTAGGATGTCAGCAAAGATTATAGGTTACACAAAGATAGTTCATGCCGAGCTTTTGCTCTTTGAAGTTACAAGCAGCTCAAATTGCAGCGCCCCAAGCGGCTAGCACCGAAGGGTTAGCTTCTGCGCATGTGCGTGATATTGTAGTCCGTTTCAACATTGCACATTTAAAATGGTGGACATAGTCTCGCTTCGCGCAGAAAAAGCTGAATTTGGGGACACTAGAAACCCCATCCAAAGAAAATGTAAACCATGAACAGCATTAATTTATCAAAGCTGTATGTTGAATGCATCAAAAGGTATTGAAAGCTCCTACTTTTTAACAATCGAAATGCAGGTCACTCGCAGAACCACGTGTGCACGGGTCGACGTGATTGCAACGTTTGGTGACCCTGTTCTCTCTGTGTTAAAAATTATTATTCTTCAAATCGGTCAAATAGTGACGTCACTCGTTCTTCAACCTTGGTAGTTGATGACGTTATCGGAAATTTTAGAATTAGTGGTCACTCGCAAACCTGTGTTTTTCCACCATGTTTGTGCGAAGTCTCCACTAAATCCTATAATCATGTGACTAAATACAGTGCAATGTTGAAACGGACTATAGGCATCTCCTTTGGTGCTAGCCGCTTGGGGCGCAACGTGTCTCGATCCTCACGAGAATGAGCTAATGAACTATCTTTGTGTAACCTATAATCTTTAATGTCAGACAGTCGAAATATATTCAGTCTTGTTCAAAATTAGGCGTTGCATCTTCTGCTGTGAAATGTCCTTTATTTTTCCCCGATGCAATAATTATCATCATCAGGCAGTGCGTGGGAAAGATGCCTATCCGATAACGATCAATGTAATTGTGCGATGACTTCGATTTAACTGGCGTTGCAATGAAATGAAAAACTGAAAGTAGACGACGTTTCGCGCAAATGTCGTTGTTTACTCTATTATGTACAATACATCGTTGTACACGTTTTTGTGGGTATCGTTCAGGTGACTCGGAATCAATTTATACTTTGCATTGATATGAGAGTAAATGCTATAAGCGATCCATTTCAGAGGCAAATGTGTTAGCATCTACCGTGTAGAAGTAATATTGGCGTATGTAAAATTGCTGCATGAAATGTCAATGAAAGAATAAATGGGGTGAGGGGGGGGGTGGAGGGGGGGGGGGAGCGGCAGGAGGGAACAAGCGAATATCACATGTCTCACAATGTTTTGGCATACTGCGTCACAGAGCTTGCCTATTGATGAGAAAGAATTCGACAATAATTAAAATGTACATCTATAAGACGCTGAAATACGTAACTGTTTAGCTGATTCCATGACTAAGGGGCTTCGGCTAATTGATCTTCTAATTAAAAGCACGAGGCAAAAGTCCCCGGGTTTAGAATGCTTTTAGAAAACAGGCCCGAGTCCATTTTCTTGTTCCCGGTTTAGCGGCGGCAGCATGCACGAACTTTGTGTCTCGTCTGTGTACCCGGGGCACCCTCGCTTCGGCATTCACCAACCTCACTCACGGTGTGTAGCGCGCTGCGCTCTGGCGTTAATCTAATGCACTCAATGCAAGCATGTATCCTTGACGTCAAGTCATGGATGACATTCAATAAGCTGAAATTAAATGATGAGAAGACCGAGGTAATGGTTGCCTCCTCACCACGCATGTCTACCTCTGTCCAGCTCCCAGTGTCCATCACTATTGGCAATGCTACTGTCCCCTTTTCTAACACAGTGAAAAATCTAAGCGTTACGTTAGATTCCCACCTCACAATGCATGCACAGGTTCAGACCATCATTTGTTCTGTGAACTTTGAGCTCCGTCGCATCGGTTCAATCCGTCACTACCTCTCTGAGCAAGCGGCCAAGATCCTTGTCTCAGCGTTCATTCTATCCAAGCTAGATTATTGTAATGCTCTGCTTTATGGCTGTCCCGAGTATCTCATTGAAAGGTTACAAAAATTGCAGAACAACGCCGCTCGCCTGATCTGTAGAGTTCGCAAGTTTGAGCATATCACCCCCCACCTTCAGAAACTACACTGGCTCCCTGTTGAGGAACGTATAATTTACAAAATTGCATGCTTATTTTTCAACGCATTCACACAGACAGGACCCGCGTACCTCACAGCCCTCATAGACACTTACACTCCACGCAGAACACTTCGCTCTTCAGCGAACAGTGAAACACCACCACCCTCGTCCCTCGTAAAATGAAATCATCTTTTGGTGACCGCTCTTTCTTTGCCTCTGCTCCTCTCGTCTGGAACTCTCTCCCTGCTAATCTTCGTCTGTATCCTTCTTCCGAGTCTGACTCTTTCCGCGCTAATCTAAAGACACACCTGTTCTCTCTTGCATACACATCTGCCAAATAGCCCCCCCTCCCTCCCACTGACCCCACCCGCTCAACTTCACGGCTCCCTGTACCTATTCTCGTAATTGTATTTTGTAAATATTTTGTTTTTGATTCACATATCTCGTTTGTGTTTGCTTGCTTGTTTGTTCTCTTCATTTGCTTATTTCATTCTTATTTAGGTTGTCTGTCGATTGGTTGTCTGCTTGCTTGTTTATTTACTGTGTTGGTATGCCTGCTTGATTGTGTACGATTATTTTGCCTGCTTGTTTGTTTATTTTCTTTGTTGTATGCTTGCTTCAACTGTGTTTGATTATTCTGCCTGCTTGCTTGTTAATGTTATGGGTTGTATGCTTGCTCTGATTGTGCTTGATTTTGCTGCTAGTGTTGATTGCCTACGTGATTTGCTAGTATCCGATTGTCTGCCTGTGATGTGTGATCGAGATTGTAAAGCGCTTAGAGCTCACCTGAGAATAAGCGCTATAGAAATATCCATTATTATTATTATTATTATTATTATTATTATTATTATTATTATTATTATTATTATTATTATTATTATTATTATTATTATTATTATTATTATTCATGGGCACATAACAGCCCGCGCAGTGAGCACACGGATGGTTTAGATAAAAATCTGTGCAAATAATTCTACAGTGGTCTTTCCCTGCACTCCCCTCTGGCTTACCGGTGTATAGGTCCTCTGTGACTCCCCCAACAGTGTCACCATGCATGTCTGTAGATCTATGTGAACCATATTATACAGTTTGATACGGTACTGGCTTTCCTACGTGATGTGATGTGAGAGGACTGTATTGTGTGTGGAAATAGTGTCATATTTGACAGGGTACCTTCTCAGATTGATATGACTTTAGAAACATTTCTTTACCAAAGCAAACGCATGGATAATGTTTAGGCGCAAAGTCGTTAAACGAGTCTACTCCGCATAAAACGTTCTCCTTGAGAGCCTTATGAATATTCATCAATATTCTTCACCGTTTTTCTCTTGCACACACATTGGCGAGAAGAGTCTATGGAAGAATGCGTTACGTAATTCAGGTTTGCTTATTTAACAGGCTCTCAAGGTCTGCTTCATCTGGAGGCTAACATTTTGGCTCACACTAAACCTGCCTTTTGTTCCGTAGACGCAGCTGCTTGAAGAAAGCGGAAACAGCGGATTTATGGGCCTATAGAACGCTTTGCATCATTCCGCTTTGTGGCAGCGACAACAAGATGGCGGACAAAATGCCGCCACCACCACTTCGTGCAATTACTTTGATGGAAATTTTCGACGACGACGACTTGACTGCAGTACTACAAGCTACAGCAGCGTCAACGTTCATATCCTTGTATGCACTGCAGCTTTTTAATCCTTGAAAAATGATCCCAGCGCACAACACTTGAACAAGTTCCTCCAATCATCGGGGTATAAGAAGAAGAAGACAGCGCACGGTCACGTGACGGTGACATGCAGTGAACATTGCAAGTATTCTTCCCCAAAACATGCAAACTACGATCAAGTTCATAAGCAATTTGAACATAAAATAAAAATGTAATCTCCCTTCACACTTTCCGCCACGTATAAGATATAATTTATCATGCGTCAGCTCACAATTGATGTACTTGTCTTCACCGAAACGATAACCTCCAATAGTGGCCGCCATTTTGCTGACAGTCTTGGCATTCAATTTTTACCGCTACGCAGCGCTGCCAGCGCTTTTTCCCAGCGACGCGCAGCAGAGGGTTTCACAGAAGCAGCGCTGACAGCTGCTTACAGCGGCTGAGCTTACGGAACACGCTGCTGCGCTCTCTGGGACAGAGACATCGGACTCGACTGTCACGCCTGGGTCGGGGCCGAAGGGCATCCTGTTGTGTCAAGGTGAGGTTCCCCCTGTTTGAGCAAGTCAAAGGTCACGGGAGGGGTCATCATCCAGCCTGGGTTGCTGGAAGTCCCGATCACACAGATCACATGTGGGGGTGACTGAGTTCAGCAGCTCTAAGCCATCTGTTTCCTCGTGCCAGGCGTGGAAAACATTTCAGGAGCGGATTGCATAGTGTACAGGCCGTGTAGCTAAAAATGAGATGTCCGATGATGTTGTCAATTGCCTCCTTGTTCTTAGCGGGAGTAGAATGACAAATTTGCGTACTTTCAGGGGACTTATTGTGTTTACTCCCAGGGTAAAATATCATCGTACACCGTCCTATTTCACGGTCACTTGTAAATAATTATTGTCGCTGCGAACGAGGCCTATTCACAAAACGTCGACCCAGATTTGTACCGGTCCAATCAGATTGAACAGACATTGAATATCGATGCAATTGATATTGCTGTTTTGTAGTATCAAAAAGTTAAATCAGGTAACATAACAAAACACTGTTGTTAATCTCTGCGACATCTTGGCCTTTTTTTCTCCCCTGTAATCTGTCCTGCATACTCTCTTTCCGTCTTTTCTAGTATTTGTTAAGTTACAAAACGCAAAACATAACAAATTCTCACCATTTACAAAGTGATCCGAACAAACAAATCGATCTGCCTTAGTGTCAAAAGTGAGTGAATTCAGGTTCAGTTGAGCGATCCACTCACGGCGCCTTTGAGTTGTGAGATCCAGCATTTCCTTGTTCGCGTTGCAACACGCGGTACGACAAAAAAAACGTCGATCTTTCACTCTGTCATGCCTATTGTGGCAGTTCTTCACACAGCAGGAGGTCACCATTGTAGAAACAACAAACTTTCTGCTCCATAAACAGTCGTGTCTTTCACAGATTTTGTAAGCCACGCGCCATTGTTTTGCTGAAAGTAGGAAAAGATCACTCTGTCTTCGCGAGTGTGACTCGATCTCGACGGAGGTCATTGACAGCAACGCGGATGCACGGGCAACAAACCACACATTCTAGCGTGCAAGCATATTCTCAACAACCTGAGCGCTACTCATGTGACCGGTAGTGGTGAAAATATTATGGCGAGTTGTACTGTGTGCTTATACTCTACATTAAAAACGGTTAGATATTATTTCGACTCTGTCGTCAAAGTCGAAACGCCGAAGGTGCATTCCACGCTTTCGACATCTGCGGTCACAGTGAACTACATGTAAACTACCTGGGCAGTGAATTGATTGCAGAGACGAAAAATCGATGTCGAAGTGCTTTGTTGCTTTTACTGCGGTGTGGAGTGTCCTTACCCAAGGACCCTTTTTAACTAATCGGTAGACAAGTCTGCAATTATCGTCTTCAAATTCTATGGTGAGGATTCAAGTCTTGATGGAGGAAATTAAAAGATGAACTTGAGAGGGAAAAAACTGAAAGAAGGAAAGAGGGAGAAGACTGTAGAGGAGGGGGGGGGGAGGAGGAGGAAGAAGAGGAGGAGGAGGAAGAAGAGAAGGAGGAGAAAGAAGAGAAGGAGGAGGAGGAGGAGGGAGAGGAGGAAGAGGAGGAAGGAGGGAGGAAGATGATGGAGAGGAGAGAGGGAGATAAGAGTAGAAGAGGAGAGGAGAGAGGAAGGAGAGGGGGGAGGGAGAGAGAAGAGAGAGAGAGGAGAGAGAGGAGGAAGGGAGAGAGGGTGAGGAGGGAGGGAGAGGAAGGAGATGAGGAAGGGAGAGAGGGTGAGGAGAGAGGGAAGAAGAGGAATGAGGGAGGGAGAGGAGAGGAAGAAGGGAGGGGAGGTAGGAAGGGAAGA
>JAWQFJ010029975.1:25000-27500 GCA_034096865.1 Theodoxus fluviatilis | reverse complement strand
GTGGGGAGTAGGTGTTGGAGTGAAGAGTGGGGAGGTGAAGGGTGGAGATGGGGTGGGGAGTAGGTGTTGGAGTGAAGAGTGGGGAGGTGAAGGGTGGAAATAGGGTGGGGAGTAGGTGTTGGAGTGAAGAGTGGGGAGGTGAAGGGTGGAGATGGGGTGGGGAGTAGGTGTTGGAGTGAAGAGTGGGGAGGTGAAGGGTGGAGATGGGGTGGGGAGTAGGTGTTGGAGTGAAGAGTGGGGAGGTGAAGGGTGAAGATGGGGTGGGGAGTAGGTGTTGGAGTGAAGAGTGGGGAGTAGGTGTTGGAGTGAAGAGTGAGGAGGTGAAGGGTGGAAATGGGGTGGGGAGTAGGTGTTGGAGTGAAGAGTGAGGAGGTGAAGGGTGGAAATGGGGTGGGGAGTAGGTGTTGGAGTGAAGAGTGGGGAGGTGAAGGGTGGAGATGGGGTGGGGAGTAGGTGTTGGAGGGAAGAGTGGGGAGGTGAAGGGTGGAGATGGGGTGGGGAGTAGGTGTTGGAGTGAAGAGTGAGGAGGTGAAGGGTGGAGATGGGGTGGGGAGTAGGTGTTGGAGTGAAGAGTGGGGAGGTGAAGGGTGGAGATGGGGTGGGGAGTAGGTGTTGGAGTGAAGAGTGGGGAGGTGAAGGGTGGAGATAGGGTGGGGAGTAGGTGTTGGAGTGAAGAGTGGGGAGGTGAAGGGTGGAGATGGTGGGGGGGTGGAAGAGGGTAGTAGGGGCGGGAGGGAGAGGGAATGGGACAGTAAGTGGTAATGGACGAATGAGAGAGAGGAAATTCACCGTATCAGATTGTTACTTTTTCCTTTGTTTTATGAAACGTGCCTATTGGGTTCTTTTATTTTATTTTAACGACATTTCCTGTGAAGGATTATGTAAAGCTGGACCATTGCCCATGGTTTATGTTTACTAGGTGTCCATGGGATTGGCTAGTTGGCTGTGATGACAAATTGTCTGAACACTCATATGGGTCGACCGTGGCTCATGTTTCTCTCGAAAGAAAAGTGATATTGTTACAGTTTCGCTTGTTTAATGTTGTGTGTGCATGTGTGGTTTGTTTGTTTGCTTGCTTGCTTGCTTGTTTGCTTGATTTTTTTTTGTAATGGTTTCACCGACACGCACGACATTGTAAAATATAATAAAACCAGTCTGTGGTATAAGATCTATGGTTTTTGGTCTATGTTTAATAGGCTTACGTGGGATTGCCTTGTTGGCTGTGATGACTAAGGGTGTATAGAACACACAGATGGCTTTATTGTGGCTCATTTTTCTCTCGTTTTGGAAATTCACATGATCAGGCTTTACATTAGTATCATTTCGTGTGTTTAATTCTTTGTTTTTTATGATTTGGCCGACAACATTTCCTGTGAAGTATAATAAAAGTGGTCTATGATTCATATTCTAAGGTCTTTGTTCTATGTTTCATAGGCTTGCATGAAATTTTCTTGTTGGCTTTAATAACGAAGTGTCTAAGCACCTAAATGGGTCGAGTGCCTCTTTTTTTTCTCGAAGGAAAACTCCCATGATGAGATATAACATTTTTATCCCTCCAGGTTTACTGGAGGTCCTACAGACTTTATTAGTCTGTCTGTCTGTCTGTCTGTCTGTCTGTCTGTCTGTCTGTCTGTCTGTCCCGTCTCCACGGCCTATATCTCAAAAACTACTGGACGGATTTCCTTGAGATTTTGCACACTGACTGGAAGTTAGGTCCCATTCAATATTATCAAATTTTCAGAATCGAGGTTTGAAAAGAAAGTGACTTTTTTACATTTTGGTGTTTCAATGAAAACAATTCAACAGACTCCATTTTGCAAAATCTGCGACGTCATCATTTGACGTCGTATAACGTGACGTCATTTGCGAGGAGATTTTTTGAGAAGGGTGAATACGCCGTATCTGCGAACACTGTCGACAACTTCAAGGCTAGTACGTTAGACTACTTCTGGAAAGACAGCCCTACTATGTATAACCCAACCTGCTGCTCCTAGACTGCATAATAGCCGCCACGCATGCAAGTCTAGCACTAGGAACTATTAAAATGCTACACAGCCTACCTCATAGAATTTTTCAAGTTTAAAAAGCTTGATGTAGCCACTGTTTACAATTGGCCCATGCACACGCTGCCATGGTGAAATCTCCGCAGTAAATCTGACCTAATTTCTGATTGGCCAAAACTACGAAAATGTGTCACGGGAAGTAACTCCTGTATAGTTTTGAATCATACAAATTCGCACTTTTAAAAGTCATTTTTCACTGTTTAATATATACGATCGAAGAAGGAACTTTGTTGTTTTCAATCCCAAATACCATGTACTATCATAATATAATATGGGAACATCGTCCATATTTTGGCTGAGCGGACCTGTAGAAGGAGTTGTTATCCGAAGGCACGCCCTGCGGTCTATGTGTGATTCGGGTGTAATACTGCCAATAAACGTCGTTAAGCTTAAGATTACACCCGAATCACACGGACCGTTAAGGTGCATGGAGTACA
>JAWQFJ010029975.1:17500-20000 GCA_034096865.1 Theodoxus fluviatilis | reverse complement strand
AAAACCACCCACACCCAGTCACCCATACAAAACCCACCCAGGTATCAAACGCCAACACACACACACACACACACACACACACACACACACACACACACACACACACACACACACACACACACACACGTCTACATAAATCAACCCCCTCCTCCCTGCCCCTTCCACGAGACTGAAAACTTACAGGCATAATTTTCTTCTTTCTAAACCATCATGAATGTAATGAGGTGAGACAGAGCATGGCCTTTTACATCTTTAAGAAATAGTGCCATTTTTGCTTAAAGGCCTTTGAAGTCTGGCTGATATTTGACTTCATTACTTTGTACCAAGTGCAGACATGCTTCCCATTTCCCGTGCCTCAAACGAATGTTCCGACACTTAAGATTGTTTTTGCACAGGTGTATGGTTTCTTTTTTTCGGCGTGCTGCATGAATAGATATACTTTTATCGTTTTGACCGATGTCACCTGGAGCTGTTTTCTTGTACGGCATCTTTTCGCATGTACTTCATCAATGTGAGTGTTATCGACGCCTTTTTTTTGTCCTGCAATTAATTAAATCCGTGACGAAATACGCCCCCCCCCACCCCCCACCCCCCACCCCCACCCCCCACCCCAACCCCCCACCCTCAAACATTGGCAGAAAACATTAAATCATGATAATGTGTGATACTAACACTCCCAAATTGACAATTTGCCTGGAGGGATCCGGAGGGAAAGGTTCTTTTAAAACGCATACTCGTCTATTATGTATACACATGAAGGTGAGTCAAATGGAAACCTTCAAAGTGCGATAAAAGTTCGTAACTACGCTCGATTGTACCGTAAGTTGGCAACAGTGTCACTTTTTGTTTGGAGAGTGACCGACAGGTGGTAGCACGACGTAGAAACATCACACTACGTCACAGCAGTAGTGTAAAGATGGCAGCCCCATTTGCAACATGCACCAGAGAGGAACAGCGTTCTGTCGTTCGTCTTTTGAATAGTGATGGGGTGAAACCCATCGAAATTCACCGAGGAATGGAAGCTCAGTATGAAAATGCCTGTCTGTCATTACAACACGTTTACGAGTGGACTATATGTATATGTGGGTGTATGTCGGTGTATATATGTGTGTGTGTGTTTGTGCGTGCGTGCGTGTGCTGCGTGCGTGCATGCGTGAGTGCGTGTGTGCGTACGTGCGTGTGTGTGTGTGTGTGTGTGTGTGTGTGCGCGCATATATGTATATTTGTATTATCTGAAGAAATGGTGCTTGAGAGCTAGCTGTCGATTTCGCTGTTTGATTAGTCCAAGCGTGAAGTGCGTTTTCTTAGGGCGAGACACAAGGTCTGGTAACCCGTTTGTTGCTGCGAGTGTTGTTGTTGTTGTTGTTGCGTACCTGGGCTAAACATTCCCAGGATCACCCAAGTGGGTGAGATGATTGCGCGTGTGACTGTTTTTGAACACCCCGCCATATAGGCAACCACACTCCGTCTTCAGGGGATTTGATCTCTGAATCCAGAGAATGCCAGTTGTTATGTTAGGAGCTTACCACGGCTGAAGATAATCCCCACATAACAGTACAACATGACAACATTTTGCTGTAGCCTTGGTTTTTGGCTGGAGTCAACAAATAACAACAGCCTTTGCGCAAGGCAAGTGCTGCGAGTGAATTGTACTCAATCTTCCAGGTTGTGCTCGCACTGTCGGATTTGATTTGTCTTAACTTGTCCCAATGCCTCCTGGTAGCCTCTGTGGCTGCTTGGGGCCGCCCCTGGCTGAGCTACTGGAGCAGGCCCCGAAAGCCCAGCAGCCCTGGCTGAGCTACTGGAGCAGGCCCCGAAAGCCCAGCAGCCCCTGGCTGAGCTACTGGAGCAGGCCCCGAAAGCCCAGCAGCCCCTGGCTGAGCTAATGGAGCAGGCCCCGAAAGCCCAGCAGCCCCTGGCTGAGCTACTGGAGCAGGCCCCGAAAGCCCAGCAGCCCCTGGCTGAGCTACTGGAGCAGGCCCCGAAAGCCCAGCAGCCCCTGACTGAGCTACTGGAGCAGGCCCCGAAAGCCCAGCAACCCCTGGCTGAGCTACTGCAGCAGGCCCCGAAAGCCCAGCAGCCCCTGGCTGAGCTACTGGAGCAGGCCCCGAAAGCCCAGCAACCCCTGGCTGAGCTACTGGAGCAGGCCCTGAAAGCCCAGCAGCCCCTGGCTGAGCTACTGGAGCAGGCCCCGAAAGCCCAGCAACCCCTGGCTGAGCTACTGCAGCAGGCCCCGAAAGCCCAGCAGCCCCTGGCTGAGCTACTGGAGCAGGCCCCGAAAGCCCAGCAGCCCCTGGCTGAGCTACTGGAGCAGGCCCCGAAAGCCCAGCAGCCCCTGGCTGAGCTACTGGAGCAGGCCCCGAAAGCCCAGCAGCCCCTGGCTGAGCTACTGGAGCAGGCCCCGAAAGCCCAGCAGCCCCTGGCTGAGCTACTGGAGCAGGCCCCGAAAGCCCAGCAGCCCCTGGCTGAGCTACTGGAGCAGGCCCCGAAAGCCCAGCAG
>JAWQFJ010029975.1:5000-12500 GCA_034096865.1 Theodoxus fluviatilis | reverse complement strand
ATCTCGGTGAGCTGACGGTACAGTCGAAGATTCCTTTGGGTGTCATTTTCCAGGGGAGACACGGCTTGAAAAGTCTGCAAGAGGCAGACGTCTAGCCTCTGGCCTTGACACGATTCCACAAGCAGACACTTGCGTTCTTCGTTACGTCTAAGCACAGACCAAGGTTGTCCCCATATACGGACGTGACGTTTTGTCTGGGAATAAATGGATGGATGCATAGGTGGATGAATGAATGAAAGAACGAATGAACGAATGAATGAATGGACGAATGGACGGACGAACGGACGGACGGATGGATGAATGAATGAATGAATGGATGGATGATGGATGATGGATGGATGAATGAATGGATAAATGTTTGCTGGTTTCGGGGCAATCAGCCTCATTTGGCTAGGTAAGATTCAAAATTGGTTTGATAAAAGTCACGGCAAAAAATAGAGTAAAATGTACATATTCGTCAAAAACACAGACACACACACACACACACACACACACACAAACACACACACACAAACACACACACACACACACTCACACACACACACACACTACACACACACACACACACACACACACACACACACACACACTCACTCACACACACACACACACACACACACTCACACACACACACACACTCACACACACACACACACACTACACACACACACACACACTACACACACACACACACACACTCACACACACACACACACTACACACACACACACACACACACACACACACACACACACACACACACACACACACACACACACACACACACACACACAAAGAAACACACACATAGCTGTACACATATTTTTATAGTTCACATGCGGCACAACACACACCCCCTTCTTAGCAGAAACTCATGTCCGTGGAGCTTTCGGGGCCTGCTCCAGTAGCTCGGACATGGGCGGCCCCAAGCAGCGTGTGCCACCAGGGGGGGTATCAGTGTGGATGACAGACTTATGACGCACTTGGGCATATCAACATACACATGTGCATAAGTACACTCATGTGTGAAGAAAGTATCAATTTAATTTCAAATCAAAAACAATACTTGTGTTTGTATTGGCTTATGTGAACAGTATTACAAGTCTTTAAAACTTGTTTCATAAATCAGAAAACTTTTAAAAAGTGTTATAGCATAATTATCTTTGGAAGTATTCCGAATATCGTGACCTGAAATACAAGCTTTATATACCGAGTGTCACGGGCGTTTCAGCAGAATATGTTGAACAGTCCAAGGTCATTGGCATGAAGAGCATTGCGGTGGAGGTTACGACCGTTAACGATTTGTCTGGGAAACCTGCTCTTGACTAATCTCGGTCGGTCTCGTATACTCTTGTCCGCAGTCACCTATGGGAGCGGCTGTCGCTTGGAGACTCCGGATAGAGACGTTCCAAGATGCGCGGAACCTACATGCGCATCTTCCGCCTCTCCCCACTCATAAGTAAAACCGGATCACCCTTTTTACCCAGAATTCCACTCCAGACGTGCCTCGCAGGCACAGATTCTATCGTCCAAAAATACACACTGACAGATGCCATCAATCTTTTATACCAACCGCCATCAGCATCTTAAACGCCAACTATTCTAGATTTGCAGTGTTATATCATCTTCTGGCAAGGCCATCACTTACTTTTGTTCGTTTTATATTAATCCCTTCTTCGTAACTTTTTGAATTGCATTGCGAAGTTTGTGTTGGACATACCCATTTACTTAATGCCAGTGAAATGTAACTTTAATTTCCGTATTTTTTATTAATAAAGCACAAGTCATGTTATGCTATGCTATGGTATGCTATGCTATGCTTTGCGATGCGGTGCGATGCGGTGGCTGTGCTGTGCGGTGCTGTGCGATGCGGTGCTGTGCAGTGCGGTGCTGTGCTGTGCTGTACAGTGCATTGCTGTGCAGTGCGGTGCGGTGCGGTGCGGTGCAGTGCGGTGCATTGCTGTGCAATGCTGTGCAGTGCGGTGCAGTGCGGTGCTGTGTTGTGCTGTGCTATGCTATGCTATGTTGTTACGTTACGTTATGTCACAACATGTCATGTTATGTTATGTTACATTAAGTTACGTCACATCAAGTTAAGTTATGTTATATACGTTATGTCACGGCATGTTACATGTCGTCATGTCATGTCATGTCATGTCGTGTCGTGTCGTGTCACGTCACGTCACGTGTCATGTGTCACCTGTAGTGCGATTAAGCCTTGTAAGCGGTCGTGGGCCAGAAACACGTTGTAAGACTCTCCAGGGAGTGGAGATGGTGCTGGTACCTGGCCATGTGCGTTCTGTCTGTCTGTCACCGTGTCTGTCTGTCACTGTGTCTGTCTGTCACTGTGTCTGTCTGTCACTGTGTCTGTCTGTCACTGTGTCTGTCTGTCACTGTGTCTGTCTGTCACTGTGTCTGTCTGTCACTGTGTCTGTCTGTCACTGTGTCTGTGTCTGTCACTGTGTCTGTGTCTGTCACTGTGTCTGTCTGTCACTGTGTCTGTCTGTCACTGTGTCTGTCTGTCACTGTGTCTGTCTGTCACTGTGTCTGTCAGTCACTGTGTCTGTGTCTGTCACTGTGTCTGTCTGTCACTGTGTCTGTCTGTCACTGTGTCTGTCTGACACTGTCTGTCTGTCACTGTGTCTGTCTGTCACTGTGTCTGTCTGGCACTGTGTCTGTCTGGCACTGTGTCTGTCTGGCACTGTGTCTGTCTGGCACTGTGTCTGTCTGGCACTGTGTCTGTCTGGCAATGTGTCTGTCTGTCACTGTGTCTGTCTTCATGTGCCAGTTAAGTGTTGTGCAAGAACTACTGAAGAAGCCCAAGTACAAAACGGCTTGCGACCCAGATAAAGATGACGAGTAATTATATGAATATATTACCTTTACCTGTACTCGATATTGCATGAAAAGCTCAGAGATCACACCTTTCCATCTCAAAATAGGGAACGTCCGTCAGTTCACTTGTGTAACAGATTTCATCGTGAAAGACATCATGCAAACTGTACATCAATATTAGGGCAAGACGCTGGCTGTGTTTGTACTTCAGGTTTGGCTGAGGACTGACCACAACTGTTTTGGACGCGAGGGGATTTATCGTAATGTTTTGCAACGAACAGAGTCTGACGTCCACTCTGAACTGTTTGGCACTGAAAGTTGCAGCTTGCACGTGCATGGCACGTATGGAGGGCACAATGTGCAGCCTGTTGTGGGCGCTATTCACATCTCTATGACTCAACAGTTATGAATCAAGATCTGGGGAAGCTACTGGAGAATCATCCGGCATCTGCTGGACGATTCTGTGTCTCTGTGAGCGCATGTTTTACAACAGTGGGGACGTATGTCCATTACTGTATGTATGGATGCATACTGATAGATTTCAATAGCGCCATATTTCGGAACACGACTCAAAGGCGCGGCACAGAGTCAGTGAGATAACAGAAAAGTTTTCAGTCTATTCTGGAATGAATAGAGAGAATCCAATCGTCGAATGTCAAGTGGGAGATCGTTCCAAAGTCGCGGTGCTGAGCACTATAAACCCCGTGGTCCTACTCCCCCTGTGGGTCGGGAGTAAGAATAGACCCACCACGTCTCCCTCTGTGTTTCGTAAGAGACGAATGACTAGGGACATCGTGACTTGACTTGCTCTGGTTCCTAATAATAATAATAATACAGACTATTTATAACGCACATACCTTCCCTAATAGCAAGCTCATGGCGTGTACAATGATAAAGTCTACACTCATACAAAACATTCTAACACTCACATACTATACAATTGAAATAAAAAGAACAATTAAATACAATACAATTAATTAAGTAGCAGGCAAAACACGAAACATAAAAGAGGCGCCTTCACTGCTCGTCAGGAAAGACTGACCGGAACAGGTGTGTCTTGAGGGAGGTTTTGAACTGGGACATGGAATTAGAGTGACGGACATGATTTTCGTATTGAATGGTCTAAGTCCTTAGAGGAGGACTTGGCCGGTCTGTCGGCCTGCAAGTTACAAGCCCTCTCAGTGGTCCTTTTCAATTCTTTCGATGTCATTGCAAAAATCGATGAAACACACAGCTAATGAGTATGCAGTATGAAAGTCTTTTCTTCATACTCGCGCGTCAATGTCTAGTATGGGGCCAGCGGTTCTCTATGGCAAGTGTGGATAACATTGAGAATATGTCTATGAAAAGTTAAGTCTACATCTATTTTCCTGCCACCTCAACTTGAGAGGGAGGAGCATGACCACACCACTGATGGCAAATCCATGGGAAACACATTCGCCAGGGTCAGACTCAGAGACAAGGGAAACACCTCGGCTTTAGGTCACGGGTAGCCTCACGCTTGCATGGCCGACGACGTGATCGCGAACACGTTGCGCCTCGCGATTGCCAGCGAGATTTTCTGGAACAGGAACTGTGTCTGGCGTGGGTCATCTGTCGACAGTGCAATCCGCTGGCCGATCTCTCGGATAAGTTCCGTTGCTGCCGGTCCGACCACTCCAGCCGTTTCGACAGCGAACGGGACGAAGTGGTACCGTTCCGTGATAGAGGCGTATTTCCTCCTTTTCGAACCTTCGGCAGACCGGCAGGCGTGGCCTGGGTCGACAGCGGAGTCTGTCATGGAAGACGGCGCAAAAGAGTCAGAGCAGTTGGCGTCCCAAACAAGTGACTTGCCGTTCTTGAATGGGAATACGAATTTCGACCAATCAGAAGCTGGCTTTCAGTTGCACAATACTCGAGGCTTACGAACGTGAGCGCGCTTTCTGAATTCGAACGCTTGTTGGTTTTTTCCCATCCCCACCCCCACCCCCACCCCACCCCCTACGCCCACCCCCACCCCACCCCCTACGCCCACCCCCACCCCACCCCCCAACCCATCACCGCCGCAGTTTGGTGTTACCAGTTTCACCCAGTCATATCTGCCAGTGAGTCAGGTGGAGATTTTGATTTTTCTTCGTCAGAAACTGATGAAGTGATGGACTTAGAAACTTACAAAACTTCTTAAGCTAAACTAACTAGTCATGGAAGTGATGATGATGACGACGACGACGACGACGACGACGACGACGACGACGATGATGGTGATGATGATTGTTAACCGCTTTTTCCGTGGTTCAGAGTGCAAGGGGAGGACCTAGATAGTGTCGATCCTTATCCGTTTCATGAAACTCTGAGATCCAAGCACCTACCTTGGGTAGAGAGTAATCCATACGTATATTTCTGTTCGTTACCATGAACATACAGTTTTCAGAACTTTGCTGTTACGTGAATACCTTTTGACACACGGACGCGCATTTTACATACTTATATGCTCCTTTATTGTGTCTGTATTTGCCAAATAAAGAATGTTTTCTCTCATGTAAAATTTACATAAGCAAATGAGTTAACATAGTTAAAAGCAAATGCAAGTATCTAACGTTACTATTTATTGCTCCTTCAGCATGTTATCTTTAAAACAATAATATATGGTTTTAATGTTTCATATGTCTATAAATAGTTTCAGTGTGTCTTTTCAATTGTGAAAATGTCTAAGTCTGCTATTCAAATGAAATGCAAAGAGTGGCTCGTGTTTTTGGCTATCACATCATAAAAAGGCAGTTACACAAGCTGATAGACCGTAAACCTCCAACTCTCCAGCCATCCATCTATCCATCCATTCATTCATCCATCCATCCATCCATCCATCCATCCATCCATCCATCCATCCATCCATCCATCCATCCATCCACCCATCCATCCACCCATCCATCCACCCATCCATCCACCCATCCATCCATCCATCCATCCACCCATCCATTAATTCATTTATCCTTCCATCCATCCATCCATCCATCCATCATCAATCCATCCATCTACCCATCCATTCATTCATTCATCCTTCCATCCACCCATCCATCCATCATCCATCCATTCATCCATTCATCCATCCATCCACCCATCCATCCTTCCATCCATCCATCCATTCATTCATCAATCCATCCATCCATCTATCCCCTCAACACATGGTTCTGAGCCAGCCGTGTGGGTGGTGCTCTCTCTCTCTCTCTCTCTCTCTCTCTCTCTCTCTCTCTCTCTCTCTCTCTCTCTCTCTCTCTCTCTCTCTCTGAGGAGGTCACAGAGGTAGCCCGGCATAGAGCCTTGTCCTGTGGGTGCCTGCTCCTGTGCGGGGGACCTTGCTTGGGTTCACACCTGGCTGAGTCACGCAAAAACACTTCGAGGGGGACACAGCCACAATGTCTCTCTCGAAACTCGGCCCTACAAGCCCCAAAACGGCACCACCGTGGTAGACATGCGTCGATTCTATGAAGACAGTGTTCAGTTTCTCCTCCTCCTCCTCCTCCTCCTCCTCCTCCTCCTCGCTCCTCCTCCCTCCTCCTTCCCCCTCCTCCCTCCTCCTTCTCCTCCTCCTACCCTCCTCCTCCTCCTCCCCTCCCTCCCCCTCCCCCTCCCCCTTTCCCCTCCTCCCTCCCCCTCCTCCCTCTTCTTCTTCTTCTTCTTCTTCTTCTTCTTCTTCTTCTTCTTCTTCTTCTTCTTCTTCTTCTTCTTCTTCTTCTTCTTCTTCTTCTTCTCTTTAAATCGCGCTCTCTCGTTAACAAGTAGCGTTAGGTGTGCTCTGCTGTCGAAGCAGCAAACGCTTGTCTTCAGTCAATGGCAAAACGTGACATACGTCTTGAATGGATTTACACATGCAGTGGTTAAAAGTAGTCGGATTGGTGAATGAATGAACGAATAAAGGAATGAATAAATAAATAAATGAAAGAATGAAGTAATGAATTGATGAATTAAATTTTATGGCTTACCAGTCTCTGTAGACAATGTAAAGCCACTCATCACAATAAATCATTAGATATGGTTGGAACAAGAGCAAGTCAGATTACTAATTTCGCTTATAATTCCAATCGCGTAGGGAGATGGGTCTGTTCTCATCTCCAATTAATTGGACGATAGTTGGAGGAAGATATTCGGGGGGGGGGGGGGAGGATGGAGGGGGTGGTTGGGGTGGTGGTGGTGTGATCAGATGGGGGGGGGATGGAGTGTGGTAGGGAAGGATGGTGGGTAGGGGGGGGAATGATGGGGTATGGTTGAGGGATTGTAGGGTGGGGTGGGGAAGGATGATGGGTAGGAGTGGGGGGAGGGGGAAGGGAAGGGGTAGGGAGATTGTGGGATAGGGTGAGGGATGATGGGGGATGGTGAGAGGGGGTGGGGGGGTTGGCGGGATGGAGTGGGGGGATGGTGGAGTGGGGTGGAGGAGAGGGGGGCGATAGGGCTTAGAGGAAAGGTTGGGAACGGAAGAGAGGTGGGAAGGAGAGTTTTGAAATAAGACTCCTGGGTTCCGACAAGAAACGATGTTTAGTGACTGCCTCCTGTCCCAGGGACTCAAGAGGCGGACACATAAATCGTGGTTACCAGATTTCGTTTAAACGATTTCCTTCCTCGGTACACTCTCTCAGACGTCTTGTCTGCCTGCCTGCCTGTCTGCCTGTCTGCCTGCCTGCCTGTCTGCCT
>JAWQFJ010029975.1:0-2500 GCA_034096865.1 Theodoxus fluviatilis | reverse complement strand
AGGTCCGTCTCAGCTGATCTGATGATGTAGTGGCTTACGTTCCTTCCTCCTCTATTCCCGTGTGGTCCAGGTCTAGAACGATGATACTATCAACGGAAAAGCTGCACTCAATGATTTTCGCCTGCTCTTATAGAGATCTTTCATTCCAACAGTCCTGTAGGGACACGTTAACTTTCAGCTTGTCTTTACCAGCACCACCTCAATAGCAAAATATTTCTTTTGACCATCAATCGGTCACTGTCTGTTCTCTCCGTGAGTTCCAGTTCAGAAGCTGGCGGATGATGTTGTAATTCACTGGCTTGATCACTGAAGTTCATTTCGCTTTTTTTAATGTGTGAGTAGTGAAGTGGTGGGACCTAGCATTTCCTTTGCACTTTTGTGCTCCGTTGGTGAACTATGAACTCTACTGAAGATTTTGTATTTAAATCGCGACTGAATCAATTCTCCCGTGCGCGTTTACGTTCCACGACTAGATACCAGTTTTGATGTTTTACCTGCTGTTTGAAAATGTGTTGTATTAATAATTATTCTTTGTAATGGTCCGGTGGTCCGAACGGTACAGTTTTCGTCAGTTTGTTCAGAGGAGGCAATAGTCTTCTCAGACGTCAACCTGCCTTGGTCAGATACCAAAGAAGACGCCTCTTGCTATCACTTCATTGTGCATCTGTTGAGACCTCCTGAATTCAAACTCAAGGCAGAACACTGCACCCGATGAAGACAAACAAATCTCCATGCCCACGTATACGCTAAGACTCCGTAACCACTTAAGCGGCAAGTTAAAGTCTACCTTTCACGGAGAGGATCAGTACAGAAATGGATCCAGACAATCTGGAAAACCTGAAAGAAAATTAATATACTTATATCTTCACAGTGCGATGTGTTCGAGATCCGGTCAAGCATAAGCATTGCGGTTCGCAGTCAGTTCCCTGTTGAACTTGACGAAATTTTATTATATATCAGAAATTACGTATTTTCAGAGCTGTATTAGTTCCGAACTCTTGTCATTGTATGTTCACAGAACATTGTAAGGTCGTGAGGTGTCGTTGAGACTTAATGCTAATTCACGAACGAGTCAAAGGCGTGAAACCAAGTAAATCAAGACGATTAAAAATAACAAGCCCTGTCATTTCACGATGTGCACAAGAGACACTACGTATATTAAGTTAATCAGACACTCAACTGGTTGAATCATGCATATTCATCAATTAGCGTTTGTCACATGATACCAGGGGTGTGGCTTCGCGGAAAGGTTCTTGAGTCCCATCCTTCTGTACTAATGCAGTCATGGCTGAACTGATGATACCCGATCATGCGTAGCAGTTCTTTCTGAGTCACGGCTGAAGATAAATTTTCTAAAGGCTCCAGCTGCTAGGCCTTCGTGCTGAAGACCATGGTCACCGGAACCAGTTAAATAGGGAGGCAGGGCAGAGGTTGTTGCCATATATGGGAATGCACTTTCGCTGTGTTACTGTAAGTCGAACGGATGTTCTGCGCGTATCTGTATTTCATAGTAATTACCTGTCGGTGGCAACCCAGTGTCCTTACCCTGTAGTATACTCCTGTGTGTGCGTGAATGAGTATGAATGTACATGTCTACGGTAAACAGCTAGCATGCGTGTGATTGTGTAAGTGTTGGTTCAGCGTCTATTAGGTGCAATAAAAATCGTATTAACAAATGCCTCCTCAACTTTCCGTCATGTTTACTGTAGCACTTTTGTTTATCAGAAATTTTGTTTAACGCAAAAGGAAGTTTCTAAACTTCTGGAAGTATGATCATGTTGTCTTGACTTGAAAAAAGAACACCGCCGTTCTCAAATTCTCTGTTTCTCAATAATAAAACAAGACTCGATAAGTTCGAGATGAGTGGAAAGATCGAGTCAAACTTCGCCAATCGCACGAATTCAAAAACCTGGTTCCAGTCTGCCCCAACAGGCTACAATGATCACTTCATTTGACCCTGCCTGCATCTCCGCTGTCTATTCCGGGTCGAATTCTTTCCGATTCCAATATATACATGTTGCGTTCCATCCATGATATGTTCTTGTGTCCTGTACCACATGACAGATCCATCACATAGTGGACTGCAGAGATTGAAAGCTGGGAAGACATAAATACCCACGTCTCCCCCCTTATATGCTCCCCTGCAGGTTGGGGTGTAGTAAAGATCCACTTTGTCTTTCTACGCGTTATCTAAAAGGCTAATGAACAGGGAAATGGGCTCCGACAAATCCTTCCGTCCATCACTCATCTATCAATCCATTTATCCATCCATCACTCCATCATTAATCCATCTTTCTATTCATCCACGATTACCAAATACGCAACCCAGTGGAGAGCGGTGCAATAAAGACTCAAGAGGAAGTAAGTTTCCTTGCAATTCATTCTTCCAGAAACATTCATTGCAGAATTACAGATGGAGCAAGACTCTCTCTCTCTCTCTCTCTCTCTCTCTCTCTCTCTCTCTCTCTCTCTCTCTCTCTCTCTCTCTTCCCCTCTTTTT